>VZRI01012866.1:300254-321351 GCA_013397515.1 Upupa epops
ACCTTCCTGGACATGTTCCTGTGTGACTTGGTCTAGGTGATCCTGCCGTGGCAGGGGGATTGGACTAGCTGATCTTTTGAGGTCCCTTCCAATCCCTAATGATTCTATGACTTGTGTAAAGCATTTGGCACTGTCACACACAACATCCTGGTCACCAAGCTGGAAAAACATGGACTTGATGAATGGACCACTCACTTAGTAATGAATTGGCTGGATGGTCACACTCAGAGATTTGTGGTCAACAGCTCAAGTTCCAAATGGAGAGCAGTGATGAGTGGTATTCCCTCAAGGGTCAGTACTTGGACCTGTACAGTTTAGTATCTTGATTGGCAATACAAGAATTGGCATTGAGTGCACCATCAGCAAGTTTGCTGATGACACCAAGCTGTGTGATGTGGTGGACACATTGGAAGGAAGGGATGCCATCCAGAGGGACAGGCTTAAGAGGTGGGCTAGTGCCGACCTCATGAGATTCAACAAGGCCAAATACAAAGATGATTGGAGGGCTGGAGCACCTCTCCTGCAGGAATAGGCTGAGAGAGTTGGGTCTGTTTAGCCTGGAGAAGAGAAGACTCTGGGGAGATGTTATAGCAACCTTCCAGTGTCTGAACAGGGCTACAGGAAAGCTGGGGAGGGGTTGTTTCCAAGGGCTTCTAGTAGTAGGACCAGGGGTAATGGTTTCAAGCTGGAATAGAGTAGGTTTGAACTGGAAGTCTGAAGGAAGTTCTTCATGGTGAGGGTAGTGAGACACTGGAACAGGTTGTCCAGGGAGGTTGTGGATGCCCCCTCCCTGGAAATGTTTAAGGCCAGACTGGATGGGGCCTTGAGCAACCTGGTCTAGTTTGGGGGTGTCCCTGCTCATGGCAGGAGGTTTAAAAGTAAGGTCTCTTCCAACCTGAACCATTTTATGAATCTATGTAAATATGTGTGTACACAATTATTTTTGAAATGTTAAACAAAACACTCATCTGCACATGCCCTCCTTTTCCTGGAAAGGGGATGAAAGCAGCAGCATTTGACAGATGTTAGTAAAGTTACTTAATGCATTCCTGAAAGTATGAACAGCTCTAAAACCTCATATAAATTTCCTCCAAATCTACTATCTCAGCTGCACATAAATTTGCATTGCTCCTGCTGCTGGATGAGATGGAAGAGTGCTGAAATGCCATTGTTTGTCAACTTTCTACTTAAAGCTTAAAAATAAAAAAACCTGGGAATTAAGAGAAAGATGATATGCAACAAAGACAAGCTCAAAAGTGCATCTAGGAAGATGCTGAGTTTCAACTTGCCCAATTTCTTACATATTATCCCTCAGGGGTGAGATTAGATACTTTAGGAAGATGGGTGTGATCAGGCCTTCACACGGTGCCTAGGGATCTGCAATGGATCTGTAATGCATGGTAGCAACACCTTTTATGGAATCTTGCAGGTACTTACATTAGTCAGCTTTTCCACAGGTTAAGCAGAATCCTTCCTATATAACAGCACTGTTGACTTTACAGTTTGGCCACTGCCCAACTCTGCAGACACAGTACAGTTGTCATAGTTCTGCTCCAGTACTGTTCCACATTATTTCCCTGTCAGAGCTCATGGCAGTGTGTACAGATGATCCTGTTCCACAGTTGTTTCCTGTACTCGTCTCTCCTTCTCTCACACTGCTAATTTATGACTAAGCACTGGAAAGCACTGCTGTGGAAATATAAGGTTGATGCTTTGTACTCGCCAATTTTAAAGCTAAGTTTCCCCAGGTTTTCTTCTTTATTCTTCTACATCTGCTCTTACAGTGATCCAGCTGCTCTAGAGATGCACCACAGCCAAAACAAAACATCTCATTGCAGAAAGGTTATGCACACTCCCAAAGCCTCTTCAATCATGCCTAACCTAATCCACCTAGACAACGATCCAACATGTCAGGAGCAGCATAAAAACCCATTGTTAAAGACAATTTTCCCCATTTCCTCTTAGCTTGCTCTCTTGACTCCTCTCATGCTGGGACACATTTCAGAAATACTCCCTCAACGCTCCTTCTGTCCCAACTGCATTATGCCTTGTTCCAGCACTGCTCCAGAACCTCCTTTGCTTTGCTTACTGGGTCCCTTGCAAAGAAGCATCAGGACACATACCAAGAGTGCAGTAAGCCAGCTTGCTACATCTGTGACTGGCAAGATGAAGAGACTTGCTGAAAAGAAGGATACTGCCTTATCTCTTGAACGCATCAATCCTACAAAAAACCACATTGGAACATGACCACCAGATGAACTTTCCAACCACGTCTGGTATTTCTATTTTTTTTCTCCAGATAAAAGCACTATGAGCACATACATTTCCACTAAAAACCCCACAGCATTATACTTGCATGTGTACTTAGTTTCTCCTTAAGAACAAACCCAGATGAACACAGCTGAGAAACTCACCTACAAGATCGCACCTATCTAGAACTGGGTACACAACAGGTTTTCAGCAGATAGAAACTCAGTTTATGCCTCAGATAAAAAGAAAATATCACCTTTTAAAATCCAAGGCATTTTAGACTTTCTTTATGCTACTTTACACAAATATCGAAATAGTATTTTGCTTTTTGATGAATGTAACACTTCAATCTACTAAGCAGTCAAATACTGATTTTCTGATTACAAAACCTTAAGTCATTATTCCCTATTACATTATCCCCACCAAGTACTTCACTTTGTAAGTATCATTTTATTTCTCTCTTTATGACAGACAGTATTTGGTTTTCATTAAGATTTGCAAGAAAACATTATATACAAAAGTGGAATAATTTCAGTAGTCTATTCTCTAACATACTTCACCACAAAAAATACAGAAATCTTAGGTCACATATAAACAAAATTTCATGTTCTCTGTTTAAAACACAGATGATAAATTGCAGGAATTTTAAGTGCTTTTTAGAAGAAACATAACATATTTTCCTAAACACAACATTTGTATTGTAGTTCAGTGAACAATGCAGAACATGGGCAACTCTAAAGACTGATAGCAAGTCCAGGTAGCAGTATTTGGGAACTCTGGCAATGAAGTACAAAATTCAGATGTTCCAGGGTACCCACAGTGAAATGTCATCTTCTAGACAATACACCAAACACCTATATCTGATTCAGTCTGCACAGCATTCTGAGAGTGGGGTAACCACGTTTTATGTAACAGCAGCTACAGCAAAGACCAGGAGGAAAACCTCAGCTACCAATAAAATGGTAGTACCGAAAAAGGGCTGGACCAGTATTTCAGATGCAGCTCCCTAGAACCAGCACTTATGTCACAGCAGATTTTCACTTCACTTACCACATTTTCATCTCACATTAATCTTCATTAATCCTCCCTCTGAAATGCCTGCTAGCACCTAATGAGTTTGAAGAGGATGGGCAGAGGCTAGTCACACACAGGATTGCCACTGCCCTAGCAAAGATGGCAATTACCTGTAGAGGTAAGCCCAGTGTTTTGCAGGGGGGGTAGAGCCTGCAAACCAGATAGATTTCTTACTTCTTGGAGAAGTGCTCTTAGAATTTCTGTTAAATAAAAAAAAAGTCAGTGGGGAAAGCAGCTCCCATTCAAATGAAGTTATCTACAGATCTGGTCACACATGAATTTTAAAAAAGTTTATTCAGATAAATGGTGTCCACCAGAACTCAGGTGTCCAAAAATCTCTAGCTCAATAGGTGAAAAGAGGACACAGACATTTCTAAGCCTATTACTCCAGGGATTTTACAGATTAATTAGGAGTTATCTAATGAATGCAGGTGTGAGATCTGGTTATTTGCAATAGTACACCACAAACTTGTTAAGGATTTAAGACAACTTTATGTACCTAGGTATCAAACTTCATGTACCTACTTTGGGCATATTTAGATAGATTAACATCCATTTCACTGAAATTAGTAATATGTTTCCTCAGCCACTGCTCAGGTCTTCCTGGCCACATAATGTGCCCCTTTAGTTCAAAATCTTTCCAAATCTTCTATCTCTGATCCCAGCAAGACAGTTTTTAAGCACACAATTTCTACAGACCTAATCTGACAGTAGAGTTTCTTAGCCAAATAAACATTACTTGTATCAAAGATTTTGCTTGAGCAACCCAGGGAGTGTAATGACACAAACATGCAGAAGATAAAACATCACAAGGCTGACACACAGCACAGTCAGCAGTCTGGCAATAGTTAAAAAAGTTTCTGTGTAGGCACTTTGCAGATCTAAGTTACTCCTGCCAGCAGAAGCCTCAAGACTTCATCGTTATTGAAACTGGCTTTGCTCACAAACACTTGAAAGCCTTTCTGTGCACAATCTCCAAGAAAGTGAAAAGAACAAAGGGGAAACATGGAATAAGGGATCAAGGATTATTTATTACATACTTATGGAGCTCAGACTGCATAAACAAAATACATGGTCATGTACGCATGTCATTTTTCACAAACACATAAATATTCCAGGCTAAAAATGTTTTTTCTTTCCTCTCTTCTCCACCATGCCAGCTCCTTAGCCATCAAATTCATGAGAATCAACTGACTCAAATGCAAGAGGGTAAATATTCTCATTTCGCTTGAAAAAAAAGAACAGAAATCTTTGCTATGTAGTGCAAGGAAAAGAAAAACACTTGAGCCATCCAGAAGATGATGTGCTTACGGTTCTTCCTATGAATATTCTGGTCTTCAGCCTAAGTCTATGTTACTTGCACAGGTTTTTCACTACTGTTTTGTTATTTGGCAAACCTACTACAGAGGGTTCAGCTCTAATTATAGGGCTTTGTCTGCCAGTCAATGTGAATTAACGGTAGCTCCTTCTTCCCGAAGTGCTGAAATTACTTGGTTTCAGGTGAGGTTTTAGGTGCTTCTTTTGTAAACAGATTCAGAAATTTGAATTGCAAATTCTGTCCTGTTCACGTATTTTACGTACAATGCTGAATTGAAATGATAAACCCCAAAATATCCCACATTAGTAATACAATGGTATTTTACAAGACACTGCTACTTGAAGAATAAAAAAGCACTTGAGAATATCAGTCACTATTTTCTTCTAAAGCTGGACTCAATACCAAAGCAGATGATATTTCAATTTCTGTGAAGTTTAGTATTGCATAAAGGAAAAAAGCTGTCTAAAACAATTATAAAGCACTATTTTGGAATGGCTTGTTAATTAGGCATTAACTAGTGTTCTTGGAAAGATAGAAATCACAGAATGGCTTAGGTATAAGGGATCTCTGTGTTTGTATAGTTCCAACTGCCCTGCCTCTAGTGAGAGGGACATTTCTCACCAGACCAGGTTGCCCACAGCCTTGTTCAACCTGGCCTTGAACACTTTCAGGGAGGGGACATTGACAACTTTTCTGGGCAACCTGTTCCAGTGCCTCACCCCCCTCACAGTGAAGAATTTCTTCATAAGACTTAATCTAAATCTACCCTCATTCAGTTTGAAATTATTCTCCCTTGTCCTATCACTAGAGTACCTCATAAAAAAGTCCCTCTGCAGCTTACCTGTAACCCCCTTCAGATACTGGAAAGTTACTACTATAGTGTTCCCCCTCCCAGAGCTTTCCCTTCTCCAGGCTGAACAGCCCCAATCTTCTCAGCCCTTCTCCAGAGGAGCAGGACTCCAGCCTTCTGATCATCCTTGTGGCCCTTCTTTGGTGAAGTTGCAACAGTTCTACGTTCTTTTGTATTGTGGACTACAGAACTGGATGCAGTCCTCCAGGTGAAGTTTCACAAGAGCAGAGCAGAAAGGGATAATCACCTCTCTTGACTGGCTGAAGGCACTTCTTTTGATACAATCCAAGAAAAAACTGGGCTTCTGGGATGCACTTTTACACTGGCAGCTCATGTTGAGCTTCACATACACCAACACCCCTAAGTCCTTCTCCTCAGACAATTCACCACCCAACATATATTTGTGCTTGGCATTACCCCAACCAAGATATAAGGCCTTGTACTTGAACCTCATGGAGTTTGCATGGGCCTAGTTCTCAAGCCTGTGAAGCCAGTGTAGTGCCTTTCTTAATGGCACTGAAGTTGAATTCACTGCCAACAGTAAAATTCTCCTCCATAAAGAACTATTTCCAATGTTACTGCTCAAAACTATAAATACGTATTTTTAAAAAAGACGCACTTCTCTATATAAACAACCTTGCCACGGATCATAGCAGTTTCATACTGCCTCAAGGAGGCTATCAGCTTTAGCAAAGATAAGAAGTGAACTCAGTAGGAAAGATTTGCATGAAGTGAGGAGAAGATGAATTGATGCACAGATATGCAACACTGATTCATTCTAAACACAGTATTTTGCTCCAGCAGCAATCAGAATACTCTGAACACCACAGTCCAGTGCACAGTTGGCTGTTTCTCTCCTATTGGGCTTCACAGGCAGAGTGTAAAGGTAGAAGAAAAAGATCCAAAGGTTAGAGGTCTGGTGACCATTATATCACTACAGATACCAGTGCTGCATCTAGTTCTATAAGATGCTTTTAATAGCATGTGATCAGCATTTCAATCCTGGAATATATTCACTGTGTTAATTTAGGGTGACAAATATTTCAAAAAAAGCACCTGAAAGCAGCAGAAAACCAAGACATTAGGAGGCACCTTGTATGTAGAAGTAATGCATGAGAAAGAGTTTCTCCTAAATGAATAAATAATGATTGTGTTTGGACTGTAATAGGATTCTGAAGGTGTATATTGGCTAAATGCTGCTTGAGCACATCACTGTCCCAACCATAAACAAGTCTTTTCTCACAGAGGAGTTAACCACAGATGAAGAGACTACAGCTGTGCTTGAAATGTTCTGTTCCCCAACAGAACAACAGAAATGCTCAGGGAGGTCCTGTGACCATACTTTGTGAAGAGGTGCAGCCCACTCACACAGGGTACCTGTGTGACTGTTCACCCTCACCCATCACCACTCCGCCAGCCCCCAGGCATCAGTTTTGGCTTTCAGGTCCTCAAGCACAAAATACACTCACCTGAAAATAAAGCTGAAAAAAAACACCAACCTTTTCCAAATGGAAGTGTCAAAGAGGTTCTATGGCTTGTGTATCTGGGCACATTGATCTCAGAACTCTCCAGGAACTCAGGTAATTTGTGTGGTGTTTTTACTCTTAGAATAAATACCTTAAGAAATCTGATTTCTTGCCTTGGCACCCTTTCAAACACCATAGCACAGCAATTATTTGGTCAAGTTGCTGCCACAGATAATGACACATTTAAGGCACTACTTATGTCTACAAGCCTTAGCTCACAATCCCAGCCGCTAGTGCCATACGACTGTGAAATTCATTTGCTGCACTAGGTTACCCACAAGATGGTCATCTGAAATGTGCACAACTCGCTGCAGCCAACCCACATGGTTAACATTTGTTAAACATCTGATAAAGCACTGAAACAAATTACCTTCTTTATTTAGCAACACACCTTGAGAACAAATTTTCTCCTGATTTAATGAGATAGTTCTGTCCATTATCCCATTAGTTTTGCATTGCTAGAAACACCCCAACATCACATTGCCAAACAACTAACTGAAGCTATTAAAGGCTTTCCAAACAGCACCCATTCCTTCTGCTCTTGATTATTGAAAAAGGGTCTCATAAAATATCACCCATGAGATCACCAATAGAATGAAAAGCAAGCAATAAGAAGTCCTACTTCCCATCAACTTTTCATCAAAGCTCATATTCTGTTTATCTGCCAACATTTTTGACAGTCTTACACCACCTGACTTATTTCCTCACAGAAAAAGCTTTTATATTGATCTTTCACAACTAACTGCAGCAGCACTGCAGGGCATCCTGCTGCAAGGAGACATAGACAACTATGTATGGGCTTTTGATTCCAGCTTCCTCTTTGACCTAGCATGAAGGAATAATTACTTATTTTTACATCTCATCCTCACTCTATTTTAGTCTACCAAATTATGAAACAGTAAAGCAATACAATATTTGGCCTAACCCCGAACATCTTTAAAATTCTTAACTGAATAAAAAAAATTACATACAAAGTCATTTTATATTAATATGGTAAAAAACAGTGCTCCATTGCAAGCTGTATGAATACTTGTGCTAGATGGGATGTATAGTTTCAAATAAAACTGAAATCTGTGTGTTCTGAGTAACATTTTAAATAACAGCATGATTTTAGGCAAGCAGCATTTTCAAACAAACAAAAATCAAGAATGAATTGTTAGAGAAACAACCTTAAGTTTAATAAGGTTTGTGACTATGTTCTTCCTTCCTACCAAACCACTCCATCTCGTTTTAAAAATCAAGGCACTACAAAAGAACAATAAAATAAAACTGGAAGTGTTGAGCCAATGCATAAAACTATATAGCTGGTCAGTCTGCAGAAAATACATGGTAAGGGAGATACGTAACATTAAACAAAATAGATTTTCTCAGCATAGGGCTGCTGGTACAAAAAAAAAAAAAAACAACAAAAAAAGGATGAAGGATGTGAAAGCTTTTTGTATATCTTGGGGAGATAAGATTTATGCTGGAAGCTCAGGTCTGCTCAGCCAGATTGGCTTCTATTAGAGATGCATGTATCTGCCAACTAAGAGCATGAGCTTTCTTTTACAAGAAAATATAGTAATTTGACTTTTCACATTGCTCTAGGCTCCCAACCTGAAGAGCTATGCCAGAATTCAAACACCCTTGATGTATGTTTCTAGTCCTCAACAGTGATTTAATGTAAGAACCCAAGAGCAGTACTCTGCACTTGTCTTCCAATCCACTTGTTTCATTTGCCTTTGCTCAAAATCCCATCCAAGTGGCAAAATGGCACCATGTGTGTGCCTAAGACACCTCTAAACCCAAGGCTGAAGGGATGTATCCTAAAGAAACCCAGCAGCTACTGGTACCTGCTGTCTGTCATTCCAAGAGATGAATTAGAGCTGCAGTGTGAACTGTCATTTTGACAGCGCACTAAGGACTCTGTTTCAGCAACAATTTGAAACTGTTCTTTTCAGACCTTTTAGAGAGCAAATTACACTTGCACATGTAGGCTAAGCAGCAACCTACTCTTCTTTACAAAGTGAATTAGATTTTTTTGAAAGTTATGGTCATTTTATTCATACAACACAGGAAAAAAAGTTTCATATTTCCATGCTAGCATATTGCACAACTAGGAAAGAATTCATAGATTCATAGAATGGTTCAGCTTGGAAGGGACCTTAGTTCTAATACCCCTGCCATGAGCAGGGACACCTCCCACTAGATCAGGTTGCTCAAGGCCTCATTCAATCTAGCCTTGAACACTTGCAGGGAGTGGGACATCCACAACCTCCCTGGGCAACCTGTTCCAGTATATTGGTCTTGGTGAGAGCACCAGATTATCTGCTTCTGATCATACAGCAGAAAGTAGTTTCTCAAATTACTTAAGAAGTTTCATAGCACTGCCTATCGGCCCACTTTCTCTATGGTACCAGCAATATCTACTAGATAGGACAAAATAACTTCACTAAACTTGTGAATTGCCTCCATTCTTAAATAAAAGAAATACACTATCAATGTCTGCACCTGCTCCTCACTTAAATCTGCTTAATCCCAAAAGCAATACATTTTTCAGTTGTTGGAAAAATCCATCACACATCTTCATATCTGAGAACTGTTGGAGCACTTCAGTGTACAATGATAATTAGACACAGTAAGGAGGAAAGTTACAACTTATTGTAAAAAAAAAAAATCAGATGCTTAAGGGATGTGGTAATGCAAGAGAGCAATCCACTGGTGGGTGTTTCTTTTTTTGACTTACCTCAATAATCTTGTCTTGAATTCGCAGGCCTTCTGCTTTGTCTGCAGGTCCATTTTCCAAAATCTTTGACACATAAATTCCCTCAGCAGATTCCTCCTGATTGTTCTGTACCAGGTAATAAATAAGTTGCAAAAAAGGGTTACATTAGCACAATTAACAAGATGGTACCAAAATGAGCAGCAATGAAAAATGCAAATCTACCTGTAATACACAGCTTGATTTTCTACCTAAGAATTAAGATCTTCGGGTTGCTTTTTGTTTAAATTTGCTTAACACAAACTAGTCATTAATCAAAAGGACAGAATTAATGAATTATTCCAGCACCCTTTATAAGATTATCCATTTACGTCTGGTTATTTTAGTCTCAATCTGACATAGGGTGCAATGGCAATCAGAACCCAGCTAAAATTTTTGAAGCAGACCTCAAACTTCACAGCAGACAGTGACTAGAACAGAAATGCACAGAAGATACTCATTAAAATGGATGCACAAGTGTTTCTCTTGGGAAAGAAAGGCTTCTGCAATACTGCTGCTTATGAACTTTTTTTTCTGTATTTGAAAATAAAGCTCCAAGGAACAAAGTGACATTAGCTGGCATTTAACAGTGATAGCATTTAGTTGGAACTGGTTAACCTCATAAATCCTATTCACATGGGAGACTAAGAACCTACTCAACTGTGAAATCCATACAGATCAGCTGTGGACAAAAAAAAGAACTCCCTTGCCATTGATCTCTACACAGCTCAAATGAAGATCAGAATTTAAAGCAAGTAAGTTATCTACCATAGCTGGAATACACCTCATGTTGTTGCATGTACTAAAATGACTTCATTTCATCAAATGGTGGTTTAAAATAGTTTTAAGTCCATTAATAAATGACCCAAGCAGACATTGTCTACCTTAAATATTTTTGAGCATTGAAACAACAATAATAACCTAGATAGTAATAAATTAAGGAATTTTTTTTCAGATGACTTATGCTTTGGATAGTATTTATCTGATATTTATTTTCCTTCCATGACTGGCGAATTCCTGACAAACACTGTGATTTATACATGTCTAGGTGTCTAGGTCTAGACACTATACTCTCATGGAAACCATTTTTATGGTTTTCTATTAACAAAATGATAAAGCTTTAACAAAAAATATAGAGCCACTGTAGAACACATTTTAAATTTTGGTGCAACTGGCCCATGGAGACTAGTTCCAGATTTCAGGTTAAATATTTGCTCAACGTGATGTTAGTCAGACTATGAGCTCATGGACTTCTCCCCCATCTTTGAAACAGAAACTCGTAAGTGCCAGGTAAGAAACAAAAGGGAAACAGTTCCAGCAATATTCTGAATTTATGATCAAACAGACCTCCACAGAGTTCCCATCTAAGCAGTGAGAAATGAAACACTGATAGAAGAAGCATAACAGCCATTAATGACAATGCAAAAGTGACACAGTTTGTTTTTAACTTAAGAAATCAAGAGGCCAGGTTACAGCACCTTTGCCATCATTACATTTTTTTCCACAAGAAATTTCACTGGTTTTTCCAAGAGGAATGTATGAGCCGGTTAGGAAAAATAATATAGCTTGTGAACCCCATTGGTAGCACATGCCCGTGTCCATGAGCCATGACATGAAAGCACAACACATGACATCCTGAGCCACATCTATGGGGCAGGAGCTGGAGGGGAGCTATGGAGATGGTCTGCATACCTGACTGAGTCTGTGGGAGGACTGCAGAAGCTCCAACTTATGCTCACAGAACACACCTTTCTCCAGCCCACCTTTGCCATGGTGTCCTCAGGAGGGACAACCTCCATATCTGCCCTGTGTCCAGCCAAAGCTGGATAAAAGCAGCCTTGCACCATCAGAATAATGCATCACCTCACAGAAACACACATTCATGTGAAATGAGTCCTTTCCTGACAAGCTTGTGGTGAGTTGTTGCTCTTCTCCCAACCCCAGGTAGAAGATGAGCAGTGGGGAAGCCTATTATTGGACTAAGTGGAGCCAACGGAAAGTATCTACGTTCCCTGAGTCACTAAGACTCATCAGCTCTCCAATGGGATAATCCCGTATCGTACTTATAAAACAGAAATAGAGTATACTGAAGAAACACATTCCCATGCAGGTGACTAATACAATGACACCACTGTTCTGCAGTTCTGCTCCAAAGCCAACTAATTACCCAAGGGCACTTTTTCCCTGAATAAACTGAATTAAGAGATCACCCCAATAAACTCTTTTTTTCTTGTTACTGCACAGTACCTATTCCAGAATAACTCTGTTTTTGAGCAAAGATGTTTCATTTTCATTATTTGAATCAACCCAGTTGTTTTTTCCTGTTACATCCCTTGGCTCCACTTCTATTGAGTGAGACCTTACATTGGTATCTGGGAGCTGTCAGTCAAATAACTGTGGTAGTCACACTACTTATCAGTAGGAGAACAAAACAGAATTTCCAAATTAAGCTTCAAAGACTGAAAAAACTCCTGAGACTCAGTTCCATCTCACAGCTCCAACAACTTCTACAATTCCAGCTATCAGTGTTAATGGAAGACTAACTATTTCCTTGTCTCTGGTCAGCAGCTCTCACCACAGATTGTGCTATGAACCTTTATATATTTATCATTTATTCTTTGCACTTCCAGAATATTAATTCAAAAACCTGCTACTTTATAATATAAAAATACTGTTCTAATATGCACTGTGAACATGTAAATGCATCAGAGAGCTCAGCTGCCACTCCTAGCAAGCTGCACACCACACTCTACTTTTCCCTGCAGTTGTAAGTAACAGAAGTTACACCATAATACAAACATTCAGATTTTTCTGGATTTTGTTCAACTCAAAACATGGATATAACCAAAGCACATGCATTTACATCACCTGATGTCTCATCCTTCAGCTAGAAAAATCTAATAAATTCTTGATTTGGAATTATAGCACCAACATTTGATAACTGCTGGTCTTCCTTTTTACCTGCTGGCAATAGTAATTCTGCAGCACAAACAATGAACTTCTTAGGCTAAAGGGAACAGACTCTTTGGCACCGCTAAATATAGCTTTAGAGCAGAGGACTGCCAAACTAATGTACAGGGTCCCATTCCCCTCCTCAATAATAGTAGGAGATTACAATTCTTCTACTTAACAAGAACCTGATCAGTGCATAATTATTACCAAGTCTTTTTAATCAACTACTAATTTTCCTGTTTAACAAGTTTCTTTACCCTTCACACATAATGACAGCCTTGATTAATGCTTTTGGAAGGATGAAGTTTAAAAAAAAAAGAAAAGATACACGTATTCTTATCCATATTCGGGGGGAAGGAGTTAGTGATCTGTATGCATATTCTGATTTCCAATGAGCTTTCTAAACCTAGATTGATGAGACTAGATTGATTCAAGATGCAAAGTCAATGAAAATGCTACTTCAGTTCACAAAGGAAAACTGAAAGCAGATGTGAGCTTAAACTGAGTTACAGAAGCAGTTTCATACCCCCTTTTAAATAAAGAACAATTTGTAAAAAGGCAAGCTGTTTCCTAAAATTCCAGTGGTTTAATCCTGCAACAACGACTCTTAGAAGTAGTCCCAGAGATTTATACCAAACAGTTTGTATACACATACTAATCACATAGGAACTGGATGCAGATCAGCCTAAAGTTTTAAAGCAAAAACAATGGAAACACCTTTCCTGAAAACAATTATGTCTTCAACCTGATAACACACAATTCTTCTACCTCTGGAGATGGTTCCATACCTTCTGTCATCAAATGTAAAGTTTTCATTACTAACAGTGCATATACTAACAGAAGCTACTGTCAAAATAACCTACAGCTACTTTTCCATTACCTGGTTGGGTCGTCCTCCTATAATGTTGAATCCCAAAGTATCATTTTCTCGGTGTAGCATGATCGTTAATAGTTTGGCTTCTCCTCTCTAAGAAGCAAAAGATCTTGTTAGAGAGTAGTCTCCAAAGGGAGCTCTTAAGTGAAAGCACTAACACAAAAAATATTTTTAACTGGAGAATAAGGCTTAAAAGATAACAAATAACTTTTCACTGGAAAAAAATAGCAAAGGAAAATCGTGAGCCACTGAAAAGTGACAGACAACACCTGATTATCTTTGGTGCTGAACAGAAAGATGTGCAGGCTTTTAGTGAGAGGAATGCTCAGCACCACTAAAAAACGTCAGAGCTTCAAATGTCTAAGTGTCAATCCCAAACCCCTATGTGTGTCAACGTTTCAGACATTAAATATATAGGTTAAAATACTCAACTTTACAATTTTCAGATACCAAAGGCATAGCAGTACATTTTCACAGCAACTTTCAGGGAAGATACACTGAAAAGAAAATTGCACTCAGCTATTCACCCTATCCTTTACTTCTCTCACTAAATAAGTAAATCCAAAGCCACATCTGTAAAAAAGTAACTTTTTCTACATAAGGTTTAAAATATAAAGCAAATATTCAAGACTAGTGATGGAGTGAAAGTTAAAAATTAAAAAAAAAAAAAAGGAAATAAACATTTTTCTTCCATGCAGTAGGTAAATGGCTCTCTAAAAATGATACAAGAAAAAAATGTGTGGCCTTTAGCATACCAAGTTAGCTTCTTTTACCTTGTTCATATATGCTAATAGCTATGCTTCAGAAATCATATTCCTTGGGGAGGGGGGGGAAGAAAAAATGTATTAATCCAACACTGTTATGTGATTGTGTTTTCCACTCTCTATAAAATAGCTGATGACCATAAATCTGACACCTACATAAGGTACACCATTCCAAACCTCACACTTAACGCCGAAGCCTAAATTTCATTAAATGCGACAGTGAAAGGCTTTGTTGCCACGTGCAACATTTGATTTTAATGAAGTACATTTTTACTTTATTGATCGCTTTTCTTCCAGGGGCCAGTTTTATTCATTGTCCCGGTCTCATCTGCAGACCTTTGGGAGCGGCAGTAGCTCCAGCAGCACCTACTGGCAGCCCTCAAAACGGCAGACGCTTCGCGGTCGCCCGGGAGGCGCAGGGATGCTTCCTATCCTCTGTCCTCCCACACCTCCTGCCAGCTCCCTGTTGAGAGTCCCAATCTCCTCGCTCTTCCACAACCGCTGCTTTCCTCACACACCGCTCTCTCCTTAACAGTTGCTACTATTTCCTTTCACATAACTTTGTCCCATTTATTAGGAGATGAAACACAGATAGAAGCAAACCTCCCAGAACCAGCAACCTACACTTCATGCATTAGCTAACCAAAGGAAATTTAAAACAAGTTTAAAAATTAAAAGCTTAATTATTCTTCAATGCCATGAACACCCATGTTCTCAGGCAAGCAGGTGTCCTGCGAACAACATCCATTCCCTGCAGCAGATGCCTATCACACTACGTTGCCTCAGGAGCGAGTCTAGCTGCTCAGACCTTTTATTTTATTTTTTATTTTACTTCCCAAAGGGTCCGTGAAAATTCAGGTAAAGAGAAAAACTCTGCACTAAAACGCTCCCACCACGACTGCAAGCCCCAGATCTTGCACAGGGATCTTCCAGCCCGGAGTGAACGCTTAAAAGCCATTAAGTCCGTGACAGAGAGTGGAGCCACCTCACCGGTGCTCTCGGATGGGTAATTTAGCTTAAATGAGTGAGTCGCCATCTAAGCAGTATCATCAGACCTGGGAAGAGAGTGGCAGCTCTCGGCTATCCGGAATGGCAACTGTTACTCTGCTCCAACAATCGAGAGATACTCCGTTTATTTTCACCATCTTTTCCAAAGTTCACAGTACGCTCCAGGGTTTTTAAGACAACTCCCCATCTGCTCAAGTAAAAGTCCCACTCCCCAGAGCTTCTGCCAAGTCCCAGATGGAGCAAAGTCAGCAACAAATGCAGCGATTAGGGAGGTCTGATGCGGACACCGTTCCCGGAGGAACCAGGGCTCGCTCGCCATTGTCAGCACCAGGGAGAGACCCGCTCCTCACGCTCACCCCTGCCCGCTCCCATCCTTTCTGGCCAAGCGAGGGACAAGCTGCGCTCGGCCACCGAAGCGAGGGACGGGCTGAAGTGGCTACGGGAGAATCGGGCTGGGTGTCAGCGCAGACTTGAGGGTAACTACCGGTCCCCCGCTCGCAACAGCACTCCGACCCGTCGCTGACCAGCTAGACACGGCCACGGTGGGGCCAGGAGAGTGACGAGGAAGGGGGTCTGTACTCACCTTACCGGGCTGGCTGCCTGCCAGGTCCCGGGTGATGCTGCTGATGTGGCTCATGTACTGCCCGAACTTGGTCTGGTACCGCCTGGCCGTGAGCTGCACCTCGCTCTGCAGTGCCGAAAGCTGCGACAGCAGCGACTTCTCCCGGCGGCTCCAGCGCAGCGGCCCCCACTTCACCTCCGGACGCGGCTTCGGGCTCCCGTCTCCGCTGTCCCGCAGACACTGGTACCCACCGCCCGCCCACGATCTCTGCCCTGGTGCCGTCCGCCGCTGCTGTCCCGTCGAGCCGTGGCCGAGGGGAGGTTGAGGGGGCGGAGACCCGCCCCGCGGCTCCGGATCCGTGGGGCCATATCGGCACGCAGCGAGGTGTGCGGGCAGCTCCCGCAGCCGCACAGTGCGGCCGCAGCCCCGCGCCCGGTAGTCGCACTTGACCTCCAGCTTGTGGACGAGGCTGCGCAGGGGCAGGACGGGCCGCAGCTCGGCGGCCGCCAGCGGCCGGCACTGTAGAGGGCACCGGCGACGCCGCGCTGCCCAGGGCAGCAGGCAGCCGGCGCAGAAGACGTGCCCGCACGGTGTGGAGAGTGGCTCATCCAGCACCCGCCCGNGCAGCGGCTTCCCTCGACTCCGCGCCCGTCCGCGTTAACTCCCTCTCGCTGGTGTTACCGGCCCCCGCCCAGCCCGGCACCACCCCCGCCCTCCCGGGACATTCTCCATCCGCGGCGGGGCTGAGGATGAACCAGTGTCCACCCTCCTTCCCGGTGTGGGCACCGTTCCGGCGTCCAAGCTGTACCCTCGATGGGTCTTCCGAGGTTCGGATTGTGCTTGTGCGGTTAGAAGTCGCCCAGCTGCAAGGCGGTGGGATCACAGAATTACGAATTGGACGGGACCTCTGAAGACCATGCAGTCCAGCTGCACCTAGAGCAGATCAATGAGGAACACGTCTAAGCGAATTTTCAACGTCTCCAGAGAAGGAGACTCCACAAGCTTTCTGGACAGCCTGTTCCAATGCTCTGTTAAGTCTTGTCATCTAGGGTCTTTTCCAGTCTCTGGTA
Organism: Upupa epops; assembly: GCA_013397515.1. Classification (NCBI taxonomy): domain Eukaryota; kingdom Metazoa; phylum Chordata; class Aves; order Bucerotiformes; family Upupidae; genus Upupa; species Upupa epops. The sequence continues at coordinate 317,243 of VZRI01012866.1, forward strand.
AATAATGTATGCAGGTGAGTCTGACTGTTTCAGTTCTCTCTAAAAGGCTGGTTGTAAGACATCTGTCAGGGCACAGGGCTGAAGTCCCCAGTACTAATGTTCTCTTTGTTGCCTCAACAAAAGTTAAATAGACTATACAGTTGGTATAACATAATAGCTTGTTGAACTCCCTTAAACAACAACATATATGTAAACAACACTTTCATTCTAAGGAAAGATAAAACACAGCAAAATCTGGAAATGCCTAGTTGGGATCAGTAGCCAGCCTAGATTCTACCACCTGGTCATTGCTGCTCAAACCACAACATATGCTGAAACATGAAACCCCCAACACATTCCCTTCATAGCTTTACTATTGAAAACACAGGGCCAGATTTCTTCTCCCCCAGCCCCAGTGGAAAACATCCCTGGGAGAATGGGGTAAGGGGTTTCTCTTATTGCCTTCCTCCTGTGTGGGTCAGACACCATCACTTTGGGAAAGGATGGCAGGTTTGGCCTGTCCGGGCCAAGATCACAGGATATTTTCTGGACTGAGATCTCCTGAGGTAGAACTAGGGTGTGTCCTCAACAGTTCTGCAATTCCTGCCTCAAACTCTGAATCCCAAGAGCATCCCTCTGGGAAAGCCATCAGGACTTTTGAGACTTACTAATAAGTGGTTCTTTTCCATGACTAAGACAACTAAGTGGGGGCAATGCTGGAAAGGCAAATACTAATCCGTTTCTCCCAAAGCAAGAAGGAAAGCTCTGCATGTATCTGATCCTAGGACTGTACCTGGAACTATAATTTGCTTAACAAAAGTTTCCCAGCAATTTTAAACAGTAATAGTTGGCAATGCCTCACAGAACATCTACAGACCTAAATATTACTGAGAAGCACCAGCTACAATAATTCTGTGCTTCTGTGATCTATACTCATGAAGTGGGAAATGGACAGGCCTCGGTGTTGGCACACAACCTGAGAAACTGGTGCGGCCTCTGCTAGTCCATTGGCGCGATACTTGAAATGGTTTTGTTTTGGTTGCGGCCTGTGAGCAGCCTCCCAAACCACACTTAGGCACCACATGTGGTTGCAGAGGCCAGTCCCAGCCCTTCTATGGTCCCCAGCACGTTTTATTCACCAGTACAAATGCAGCCAGATGGATGATGTAGCCAGGTTTGACCCTCAGATCCTTTTAGAGCTTCTTTTCAATTAGGTGATTAATTAAATTAAGGTCTACAAACCCTATGTTAAGTATACTTTTAAATAATTCTGTTATTTCGGACCCACTTTGGGTATTGGTGAAATGTCAGGCTTACTACTGAAGCAGTAATGCCTTTTCTCTGTGCTGGAGTAAAAAACTCTCTCTCTTTGCAAGATGTCATGGAAGGCAGCACTGGCAACTGGGTCTATATCAAAAGTGATTTTCCAGTACAGGAACCTGTAATACAGATAGAAGTACAAAATTCTTCTGAAGGTAACAGCTGCCTGCATACCAGACCTCCTTGGAAATGGGAACACATGAGTAAACGTGTGAAAACTTTCCCCATGTGCTTACATGCGATTATTCCTACAATCAGTCCTATTAGTTCTGATTTAATCAGGACATGAATAACACAATCCTCATACTTTCCTAAATTGCACTTGAATAGACAAAGTAATTATAACCTTGTTTGCTACTGAGGTCTAAAAGCACCTGCATCTCCAGGTTCCACTCCAGTCATAGCTTCACTGTAATGGTCAAAGTGAGAAATGCAGATTTTGTGAACTGGAGAGAGGCTGAGCAGTACAGAAACAACAGTGACCTCAGGAATGTTGCCCATGGTTACAAGGCTCTGTACATCTCCACCACTCACACCAGGGCTGTACCCAGTCATTAATAAAATAAACATGGTGGTTTGTCTCCAGGGCAGTCTGTGTCTTCAACAGCTTCCACCATATTCCCTTTTACTCTACCTGATAAAGCAGCTAATCTCATTTGAAATTGGAAAGCATTTGCTTTCTTAGTCACAAGTACCTAGACACATATGCACTCAAGCACACTTTGAGGAAAGATTTGGTGGCAGTAACTGCTATTGAGGGAGTTCTTTATCAGCACAGAAAACCTGCTACTCCTGGGCAGCAGAGACAGGAGGAAGAGCTATTTTCAGGTATAAAATCCAAAGCTATTTCTGTGCATAGCTGCTGCCTCAGCCTAAGAGGATCACAGTTTAAAGTGTGAACTATATAGCTGTTCCCTAAACTTCTGATGAAAGAAACCCAAGATAAGAATGACTGGTCTGAAATCCTGAAGGTAACTGGAACCCCCTGTGTTCCATTGACAAAGGATGAGGACAACGCTGAGGTCCTTAATGCCTTCTTTGCCTCGGTTTCTAATGACCAGTCCAGTTATCCTTAGGTCAGGGTATTCAGACTCTTGGGCTGGAAGAAAGGGATAAGGAGTAGGACACACTTTCCACAATCCAAGAGGAAGCAGTTAATGATCTGCTAAGCCACCTGGACATTCAAAAGTTTATGGAGCCAGATTGGGCCAAAAATGCTGAAGGAGTAGATAGAGAAGCATGCCAAGCCCCTCTATGTCATTTATTAACACTTCTGGCTAATACAGGAGGTCCCAGATGACTGAAGGCTTGCAATGTGATACCCACACAAAAGAAGGGGTGAAAGGATGACCTGGGCAACTACTGGCCTTTAAGCCTGACCTCAGTGCCAGGGAAGATTATGAAGCTGATCATGCTGAGCATGCTCACACAGCAAGTGCAGGACAGCCAGTGGACGAGGGCCAGCCAGCATGGGTTTATGAAGGACAGTTCTTGCTCGACCAACATGGTCTCACAGAATCACAGAATAAGCATAGTTGGAAAGGACCTACTATATCACTGAGTCCAACCATACATACCCACACCAACAAAAAATACCTGAGAGACTGAAAACTACAAAATAATCTCCTCCACGCCTGCCACTATAGCCTGTCATAAAGCACCACATCTACATGCTTCTTAAATACCTCCAGGGATGGTGACTCAGCCACTTCCCTGGGAAGGCCATTCCAGTGCCTCACTGCTCTTTCTGTAAACAATTTCTTCCTAATATCCAATCTAAACCTCCCCTGCCCCAACTTCAGACCATTGCCCCTGGTTCTGTCATTAGTTAACAAAAAGAAGAGGCCAACACCCAGTTCTCTTTGACGTCCCTTCAGGTAGCTGTAGAGGGCAATGAGTTCCCCCTCAGCCTCTTCTTCTCCAAAGCAGATATGCCCAGCTATGTCAGCCTCTCCTCATACGATTTGTTCTCTAAAGCCCTCACAAGCTTGGTAGCTCTCCTCTGGACACGTTGCAGCATCTCAACGTCTTTCCTATAATGAGGGGACTGGAGCTGAACACAGTACTCAAGATGAGGCCTCACAAGGGCCAAGTACAGGGCACAGTAACTTCCCTTCCGCTGCTGACCATGCTATTCCTGCTACAGGCCAGGATCCTGTTGGCCTTCTTGGCCGCCTGGGCATACTGCTAGCTCATATTAAGCCGGCTGCCTAGCAACACCCCCAGGTTCTTTGCTGCTGGGCAACTTTTGTGCCACTCATCCCTGAGCCTGTAGCATTGCCTGGGCTAGTTGTGACCAAAATGCAGGACTCGGCACTGGGCCTTATTGTACCTCATGCACTTGGCCTCGGCCCATCAGTCCAACCTGTCCAAGTCCCTCTGTAGAGGCTTGCTGCCCTCGAGCAGCTCACCGCTCCCACGCAAGCTGGTGTCATCTGCAACCTTGCTGAGGGCGCTTTCAAACCCCATGTCTAGATCATCAGTAAGGGTATTAAACAAGCCTGGCCCCAAAACTGAGGCCTGAGGGATGCCACTTGTGACCGACTGCCAGCTAGATTTCACCCCGTTAATCACAACTCTCTGGGGTCAGCCAGACAGACAGTTTTGAACCCAGTGAAGGGTACATTTATCTCATTCTATGACCAGGTGACCCATCAAGTGAATGAAGGGAATGCTGCGGATATTATTTACCTAGACTTCAGTAAAGCATTTGACACAGTCTCCCACAGCCTTCTCCTGGAGAAACTGACAGCTCATGGCTTAGACAGGTGGACTTTCACTGGTTACGAAACTGGCTGAATGGCTGAGCC
>VZRI01012866.1:321699-472801 GCA_013397515.1 Upupa epops
CAATCCAATGCTATAGGCTTGGAGAAGAGTGGCTGGAGAACTAACTGGTTCAGTGGAAAAGGACCTGTGAGTGCTGATTGGTAGCTGGCTGAACATGAGCCAACAGTGTGCCAAGGTGGCCAAGAACACCAACAGAATCATGGCTAGCATCAGAAGTAGTGTGGTCAGCAGGAGTAGAGGCATGATCATCCCCCTGTACGTGGCACTAGTGAAGCCTCATCCCAATGTATTGGGTTCAGTTTTGGTCACCTCAGTACAAGGACACTGAGGTGCTGCAGCATGTCCAAACAAGGGCAACAGAAACTAGTCAAGGGCCTGGAGGGCAGGTCTTACGAAGAGTAGCTGAGAGAACTGGAGTTGTTTAGTCTGAGTAAAAGGAGGCTGGAGAGAGACTTTATTGCTCTTTACAACCACCTGAAAGAGAGCTAAGGGTCAGTTTTTTCTGCCAAGTCACTAGTGATAGAAGAAGAGGAAATGACTTCATGTAGTTCCAGCAGAGGTTTAGGTTGGACATCAGCAAAGCTACTTTTTAACAAGTCAAGAAAGAATAAACAAGAAGATATGAGACTGTCCTTGTTCAGATTATTTTCTGCTGCTCTGTTTTTCTCAGAGTGGCCAAAACACATAGAAAAAACACGACTATGCTATAGAAAAGAAAAAAACCCAAAATTTTATTATCAGAGAGTAAAGAAAAGGTTAAAAACCAAACTGATAAAAGAAATCCTGCAAAACTGCTGTTAAGATGGTCTTTGCCTGGCCAGGGCCTCCACCCAGCTTCTTCCCCGCTTTTTCTTTTCCTCTCCTGACACTGATACAGCCAATACAGCACTGCTCTAGCACTGTCACCGAGGTAACAATCTTCTAAGAGAAGAGGAAAGATACTGATCTTCTAGTAGGAAAGGAAAGGAGAAAGAATGAATTATTTTTCACCAGGTCTGCATGGCAGAAAGCAAGCAGGTTTTGCCACAACTGCTGCTCCTGCAATGATTCCAGAGCCCAAGAGAGAGGTTCTTTCCACATAACAGAAATTCTTTAGGGTTAGAATAGGCTTATGGGAAGGAATATCTGGCTGTTGCATGTCACATGTGAAAAAGGTCAAGAATCATCCCACAACAGAGACCCAGGCTGAATGACAGCAGTTCTGTGTGTGTTTTAACCTCTGATACATGTCAGGCCTGAACTGCATTCCCATAGTCTGGTGGACCAACCCTCAGCCACTAGGTAACATATTCACTTCAGACTGTGCCGGATGCTGGACCCCTGCCTCATGATACCCATACAGACTTTCACGCCCCAGCAAGAGCCATGGGCCAAACTGTAGCCTAAGAAGGCATTCTTAGTAGTAGGGATAAATTTGAAAGAACATGGGAGCCTTGCCTTGGGTGTTTCTATCTCATTTCCCTTTCCCAGCCCAACTGTTGCATCACTCAGATGTCCCACTTTCTAAATTTGTCCTTGCAGAACCAATCCACAATGCATTCACCTGCTGCAGACACCTCCTCTCAGCGTAGAGCTGCTCCCTAAGGGTATGCAGATACCAAAAGTTTTACATCTATTTAAGCATCCACTAGCTCAAGGAAAAAAATTGAAGGGATGATTTTTCACATTATGAAGCATCAGCAGCTGCTGTCACTGAGAAGGGTCGCTCTTTGTTGCTAGACTCATATGCAGTGACAGAGCCTAAACTGGTTCTAAAGGGATCACCTTATTGCTGCAGACAGTTACTGCCTTTGCAAGAGGCAGCAAACACAGAGAGGCAGTGCCTAAGACTTCCTTTTCAAACAATGAAATTACTTAAAAAACAAAGAGAGAAAAACAGTCTAATATCAGTAAAACCAGGTACACCACAAACTGAGATGGAAGTGGAACTGAGGTAGTCTGAAGTCAGTAGTTCTCAGTGAAAGCTCTGAGAGCTGCCCAGATTAGTAGAATGCTTCAGGGTTTTACTACCCTTCTGGCTGTTTCATGTCTCATGCCAGAGCTACATCACATAGCATATAGAAAACTGTCATACATTTCATAGTACTGGCTTGCACATCTATTGATAGGAAAAGAAAGAAAATTGTTTAAAACCATACAAGAAAAGATCAAAATGAAATATGATGAACTAAAAAGAAAAAATAGTGGGAATTTTGTGGTTGGGCTTTCAAAACCCATATGTAAATCTGTTAAGCCTTTGAAATTAAATTTAAATACCATTGCCACCAGAATGTGGCTGGCCTTAGTCTAAGCCAGGTGAGCAGCCTGAGAAATGTGTGCAGAGACTTCTGATTACGTTATGCATTATAATGTGACACAGCCTGGAACAAACTATTAGTTAAAGTCAAAGAAAACAAGATAAAAATGGAAGAAACTGTTTTAAAGTGGTAGCTAATACGTAATTACAATCAGTGCATGGGAATACAGGAATCTGTGCCCCTGTTTCAGCATTACTAGAGTCTAGTACAAGAAAGAAACTGATTGGAACTATGGAAGCAGTAGACATGAAAGAGAAATTAAAGAAAAAGATAAATCTTCATGTTTATATGGTGCTTAAGATGAGCAAATAATATGCTTCTGTGTCTTTCATGTCATCTGTTACACTTGTCATTTAGGCAATTTGGAGTGCTCTCTTCAACCTCCATGCCTCTTGTCTCCTCATCCAAACCAGATTAATCTAAAATGGCCAAGAAACACTGTCAGTGTTCCTTCATATAGGAAAGCTGTGATACTCACTGCAAATATTTAACTGACCCCAAGGTAAGTCCCTTTGAGACCCAGTTGACATCAACACAAATAATACACTACTAAAAGAGGAGTAATTCCTCATGTAATGAAACATTTAGTGCTCTAGCAAACATGATTCCTAGATATACTTCACCTCCTCTATTAGTGACTTACAACATTAATGTGACAGCAGAAAAAATATGTAGTAACTATTTACAGTAGCAAATCTTTAAAGGTATCAGCATAATACAGAAGTGAACATTATGAGCAGTGAGAAAATATGCTTTTTGATCTTTATAATCTTTGCAGCTCTTGATCTGTTTGGCATTTTTTTCCTGAGTCCTGTTTTCCTACTTTCACAAATTACATACTAATGAGTCTGAATTAAAATACATACAGCTGCTTATTCTGTAAGTAAATGTAAGCCATCTGAATGGCTTGTATTTTATTTTACTTGTAATTAGAATTTATTTCACTTTTCTTCTGTGGAAGACTGCCTTGAGCAGTTATTCTGAAAACACGTTTAGGACATTATTCTTCTTGTCAGCCTCTTTTGTTCACTAGCCCCACCAAAAGCAGACAGAACCTGCTTCTGTTTATGACTTTTTTTTCCTCATAGGTGAATGGGATTTGCTGTTATTTCACATGAGGCCTCCCTGCCTGCCTTCACTGAGGCTGGAAACTGTGACCTCTGCTGAGAGACTGGAGCTTTTTCCAGTCTTTTGTGTAACACCTGCAAGAGGACAGCCCTAAGTGGACTGTAGGGAGCTGAGATAAGCTCTGTGATTGATGCCTTCACACCTTCTGTCCCCTTTCTTCATTCATATCTGGCAGAGGATAATAGAGGGCCCTCCAAGAGCCTACAGCTGTACTGCATGGGGCCTTGCAAAGGAAAGAGAGGTAGTACTCTTTTTGGTGAAGGTCCTACCCATGTTGGCTAGAGGACCTTGAGCTAAACACAGGGTTTTTTTGGGAGTTATGGATGATGGGTGGGTTTTCTAGTGTCCAATGACAGGTGGGGTCATGTTGCAGTGTCCTTCCATGAGAAAGAGTCTCATGGAAGATCATGAGGGACTTTGAAAGATCATCTAGTCCAATCCCCCTGCAATAGCAGGATCACCTAGACCAAGTCACACAGGAACACATCCAGGTGGGTCTTGAATATCTCCAGAGAAGGAGACTCCACAACCCCCTGAGTAGCCTGTTCCAGTGCTCCGTTACCCTCACTGTGAAGAAGTTCCTTCTGATATTTAGATAGAACCTCCTATGTCACAAATAGGCTTACAAGGAGAGAAGGATGGTGCCATGTCTCCTTTTTTCAGGACACTACAGAAAAATGTTTATTACAACTGATAAATTCATACTTGTAAAGCCACTGTGGAAATACTGTGGCTGTTTACTTAGCACTTGAGAGAATACAGATTACCTGAACATCTCCTGGGAGAACATTCACAAAAGACGTTTTTCTCTCCTGTTCCTGGAAATGTTGAGTGCTGAATTAAATTTTCTATGTCATGGTTTAACAGTTTTCATCCTAATGAGACAATACATAGAAAAGAAAGAGAAGTTTATCTTTCTGATGTCTGAAATGTTATTGGGATTTTTTTTAAGTTTTGATTTTAGCATTTTTCTATTCAAATTTTTGCAGGAGACTTACTTGAGGGATCAGAGATGACACCATTAAAGCATATTTGGACAAGTTTGTTCCTACATCATTCCTAAGCTGCCTATCAACACAAATTCATGAACATAAATTCTGGTGTACTAACGCAACTTTCTAATGACTACCTACTCCCTCACTGAGGATTGACATGTACAGCCTGATAGTCCTGTTACGGAGTGTTTTGTGAAAGTGCTAATGCAGTTCCTACCTGCTGTATTACCTCATCACCATTTTATTAACCTACATGGGTTTTCAAGAAAGAAGCCTGAATTTTAGAAATGCTGAGCAACCAGGTGCCTCGGTGACATCAAATGGAGATAAAAGTAGTCAAAGTCAGGTACATTTGCACTCATAGAAAGGATGAATGTGCTTTTTTCTTCTAATCTGTTACTACTGTCCTGTTCAGCTTGCTCAAATTATTTTATGGTGTTGCATACCTTCACCTTCTGCTATCTAATAGCTGCATCAGGTTCTGCTTGTATCACAGCAGAGTCAGGTCAATAATATATAATTTAGTGTAAGAGTCTGCTACTAACTTCTAATGGGCTCTCCACTTACGTGAGAGAGAAGTTGGATTTGGCCCATGGCTGTGTTTTTAAATGGAGCAAGGGGCAGAAAAATGTTTTATACTAATTTTATAATTTCTCTGTCAGGGTCTCCTTTAAATAGAAACAAGGCACACATGAGCTGAGGATTGGGAGAACTTAACATTTCAGCTTAAATGGGAAAATTTAGGTGGCAAGTGTGTTATCTAGTCCGTGCAGAGGCATGGCTTCAAATTTATTACAGTTCATTTTACAGCCAGAAAATTTGCCAAAATTAGTAACAATTCAATTGGTAATAAAAGCTGAAGTCCTTGCTAGATCATAGATACTAATGTACTGTCAGCACCAAAGTGTCAATTTAAATCCACGGGTACCCGTCTCCATCCCAAGAAAATTTAAATAGCATTGACAGTTTCTATCAAAAGTTCTTGATACATTCTCTCTACAAGAGCAGAATGTATTCAGCTGTGTGTTTGACCAAGTGGTCATTCAGTCTCTATGTCAATGTCTAAATGTGGCAGTTTCCTTTAAGGTAAAAGTTGGTCTTCCCACAGCCTGTGTATTAAGAGCTAGTCTATTCTCAAGTTCTTTGTAGAGGACATCAGTGAGATAAGTAAAATGTCATCAGATCTGATTTTTGCACTCTTTGGAATTTCACCACATCATTCTACAGGCTGTTTTTGCAAACATGGCATCCTTAGATGCCTTAACAAACTCTAGCAACCCTCCACAATACCCACTGCTTTCAAGCAGTGTGATTCAGAAAAGGAAAAGCTTTCCCTTTGATTAGCCCTACTTTTAGCTTAATTTCAGCAATGAAACAACTCCAAACCTTGCCTTTCCACACAAATCAACCTCTCCTTCAACTTTAAGGGACTTAACAGGATTTTGACAAACCTGCCTAATTATTTAGCAGGAACTGTCAGAGAGTCAAGGCCAGGGAAAGCAGATCTCTGGGCTGATTTTCATTACTCCTGATTCTGCCACTGACTTGCTTGGAGATCTTTACTAAGTTCATTAATCTCTGTGACTCAGTATATGCAATAGTGTAATGGACATAGTAATGCTTAACAGAGTCCTGCAGATGTAAGGCATGATAAAAGGGTGTAGGACTATTATTGTTCCTAATGACCATTAGTTTGAAATCATAGACAGGCAAAACCAAAAATAAGAAGGTCATTGCAATTAGTTGAAAGGTAGGGTTGTGATATTTAATTAACATTAAAAGGATACATGATGAAAAATACATTATGTATTTTGAATGATGCTACTTAGAGTAAGAAGATAAATAACTTTGTGGGATATCTGCAGTAAGGGCTGAAAGTAACAGCTCTGAAAATTAAGGATCACAAAATTCTCTCTTTTTTTTTTTTTAAATACTAGCACACTACTTATTTTTCCTACTGAGTTGGGGACTATGGATGTATTTTTTGCATACATGAGATAGGCTTGTGCATGGAAAGATAACAAGCCACAGATGTGAAAATTTATCTTTACTTTTGTTGTTGCTATTATTGCTTTTACTATGCTTCATGCTGATTATATATATTATCTAGAGAACTCTAGGGGTGAGTCAGAGCACTTCTGTCCTGTGTTGCACAAGTACATTAAAAGATATTCATGGTTTCAAAGTGATTGCAAAAATAAGGTGACAACTTTACATAGCACAATTGCTTATAGCTATCTTTCCATTTCTTTTAAATGTTGCCCCTGGACTATAATTAGATAAACAAAAAGTATCTTCCATCAGTTATTAATGATCTGATTTGAATATTGTCTGCCTCAAAGAAGACATTCTTTTGCAGCTATGAAGAATTTTCCTTTATTGACTTGTAACATTCAGCCTATCAAAGAGAAGCTTAATTTGAAACTGAAATCCTAATCCTCCGATGAATCATGTTTTCTGTTGAATGCAAAGGGTGTCTGTCTGGCAAACTTGGCAGCCTGATCTCCATAAATATTTTTCTCTTGATAAAAGGAGGAACTGGGTACAGGGACTATCCAAAGTAAATATTGTGCAGGTATCCTAAGTGTCTGAATACAATAAAGTACTGTTATCTCTTTTTAAATAAATCAGACATAAGCTGAAATGAGCACTAGTTTTAGATGAAAAACTGTCAAATGCAGTTTGTACCTTTAATTTTGTTTGGAAAATCCAAATGGAAACCTATTTAGGGGTCGCTCTTTTCCCTCTTATCATCTGCAAGGATTTACCATTGATTTTAGAGGAAGCATATCTGGTCTTTTTAGTTGCTAGGTGATTTAAAAAAGGATTTCAATGAGGTATTCAGAAACACCAGCCCTTTGGGTGGAGGTGGATAGAAAAAGAGCCCTTTGAACCCTCCCTGTCAAGAGACTTCACAGGATCAGGGTAGCTCTGCTGCCTCTGCATGCCAATGGGGTAGACATGCAAGTGGAAAATCAGCTGTGCATTGTAAGCATCAGGCAGGTGAGGCAGCCCTCAGGAACAAGGAAAACTTTCATGTCAGAGAAACACAGATTTCTCCCCTAAACATAACCCCTCTGGAGGTTCTCTTGGTGTAGAACATCTCCATACTGCCTTCTGACAAGGCCTCAAAAGATGAAAGACACTGCTGTATGCTGGCATACCTCCTCCTTCCTGCCCCTTTCGCTCCTACAATATCTATTTCGGGTAAAGCAGAAAGGGTGTGCAAATTGAGAAGGTGTATATGAAGGATTACTTCATAAGAAGTCCTCAAAAGGGCTTACAATAGGTGTCTCAGCACCCTGAAATACAACAGAAAAGAGTCTGACTCAGACGTGTGAGCCAGATTGTGCTGAAGCCAGCAGGACCGTACCTCTGCATATCCCTTGTCATCCTCCTGCTGCTCTTTGCCAGAGCAACAGAGGAATTCTTCTCATCAAATATATTTTTTCCTTCTTATCAATGAATTACACTATATTGCTGCCACAATAAATATCCTATGAAAAAACAGAGAACACCTATTTTATTGGCTGGTCTATTTAAGAAAAGGGAACTCCTGTCATCAGGGCTGAACTGTACACTGAAATCTGAGGATAAGTTATGACCTAGTAGTTCTTTGTCCCGTAACTTGCAGCACTGATGAAATTGCCATGCAAGGAAACGTTTGTATGGTCTATATGAAAGATACATTCATCGACTTTGCTCTTCCTATGAAGTATTCTCCTTTCTGTACGGTATATCTCCTGAAAAGGGTGTCCTGATTTGAACTGATTTACAATAAAGAATGTTTATTAAAAAAGCTTAATAAAACAATACTTCTGCAATTAAAAAATGGCACTATTTAATTGGAAGTAAGGGCTTTGTACTTGAACCTCAATCTGAACTTCCTTTTTTGCTTATATTCTAGTTTACAAAGAAACTTTGTGTCTGTCAGCTTTCCTTGCTGATATATATTTCAGCACTTCCACTCACTGTATTGAAAAGGGTCTGCTACTTTCAACAGGGAGTCACACCACTTATATCTTCTCTACTACATGTAGGAATCAATCAAAGGCCTTCTGGGCACCAACTGAGTCTTAAACTTGTGTACTAGTCAATTAAACATAATCAAAATGGTGAGAGGTGGAGATGGAATTCTCCCCCATTTTGACCCAAAAGTTTTTTCTTTAATGTTCAAAGAACATATAATGAAATACAGAGAACATCAAGGAATCTGCCATGCACAGCCACTTCCCCTCACCATTGTGACAACACAGGCACAACTATCAGAGCACCCTGACATCCCTGTTTGAAGCTGTGCACAGCAGCACAGGTCTCAGTATGAAGGCTGAGGCTGGAGGAGGTCCACCTAGGAGCTTGTGAGCCCTGAGCAGCAGTGTCTGTGCCAACTCAGCACAAACTTGCACCTGTGAGCCCAGCCACAGCTTGCTCCATCTCTGCATAGCCAGCAAAGCTTGTAGTGTCTTCCAGGCTGTGTTGCACAAATAGCACACCTGAGGAATGACAAAGGACCATTTGTAAAAGGAGTTAACCAAAACCCAAGACAAAGAAAATAAATGTTGGTTCAGGAAAATGTCAATTGGCCAAAAGCACAGAATCCCTTAGGCAACCTAAAAGAAATGCACTTATGTTTGCTAAGGTGCCATCTGCTAGACTACAGGTCCTGAAATCTGTCAGAGGAAGGCTGTGCATCTAATCAAAACATAGCTCCTTCTCTTGGCTCAGTGATTCAATGCTATTGCTCCTGGGTACAAAGCATCCTGCAAAGCACTGCTGTGCTGCAGGTTACAGGAATGTCTCCCTGATGTATCTGTCAGAAATCTGATTTCTAAGCACAAGCTGAAGTTACTAGGGAATTTTGTTTAAACTCAGTGTAATATGAACCTTTGCATAACCATTGTTGCCTTGTCCACACTCTTCTTTTTCTGTGGGTTTTTTTTTTGGGTTTTTTTGGTTAATTCTTGCAACTAGAATTGCTGAAGATGGGATTTGAATGAAGGCTTCTGGTAAACACAAAGAAAAGACTCACTATAGCATGAAATACTTCATTTAGGTCTACAACATTAGATTTCAGAGGTATAATAACTGATGCTTTCCCAGGGACTACAATGGGTTTTCATTGGCCGAAGAGTTTTTTTGCAGTTAAAACCTGGGACAAAGTTTTAAGGCTACACTCACTATTATACCACAAAGCCACAACAGACTGCATTGGAAATGCACAAAACCAGTTCACATTAAATGCTTTCAGTCCTATCTTGGGAGAACAATCTACTTCAGATGCCTGAATTATAGGTCTCTGGTGTCACACATCCTACCATTTTCCACCTGGTAACTTGCATGCTGGGGAATACAGATTCCAAAGGACTCTCAGCCAAACCTGGAAGGCCTTGCAAATGTCCTGAATATCTTTTGTCTCTTGAGAGGTGTAAGCAATCCACTGATGACTGCATGTCTGCATTACTTGGTAGTTTCAAGACAAAAAGACCATCTTCTTGCCTTTGTGTATTTTTCAGCCCTTCTGAGCAGTTTGCTCAGAAAGAAGCTCCCAAAACCATCACTAATACCACTGTAGTTACTGGAAGAGCTTTAGTTAGTATCACTGGGTTTTGAGAAAAGTTCACCAAGTCATTATTTCTCTTAAACTAGAGTCCTCAGGTGAGACTGACAAACACTGAATAAGAGACAAGAACTTTCCAAAAAAGTTTTGCAACTAAAACTGTCAAATAGATGCGATAGACAATGGGCAAATAATCTTAATGGTTGCAAAGCGTTCTCATTTTATAGATTTAATTTCTACAAAACCCAAACACGGTGGAAACCAGAACAGAATCTACTGTTCCCAAGTCAGCACTTTAAGCTCAAAACCATTCTTTTTCACCCATTAGTTGTGAGATAGGTAGCAGAGATTAGGTTAAAGATCATTATTAAGAGCTCAGGAGTTAGAAAAATGCATGACTAATGCTCACACAACATTTAAGCAAGAAGGCAGTGCATGTGCCCTAGGATGCCCTTCCAACATATACTCATGCACCTGTTTCCTTCCTACAGGTCCTTTCTTAGTACGAAGAGCTGACTGTATTCAACTGAGTAACTACACACATTTTATTTTCTGCCCATTGTTCAGTGCATAGCCCAAGCTGCTCCATTGATAAAGCTGTGCTGTTTAAAGTAGGATTATTCACAGCCTCGAGAACTCTTTACAATGCCTTTCACTGCAGTGTACATGAGCTTCCTTGTCATTTGTGACCTAGTTTTACAAAACTCCTCTGAGACATGGACTTTGTATTTTTGTCATGTTTCAGATTTGGAAATGTAGTGCAGTATGACGAATGTCAAGTCAGGCAGCATATACACACTAAGGGCTTCAAGGTCCTTCAGTGCACCCTGTTTGCTCGGATACTTTAATGCTGAATTCCAACCACTTTCTGAGAGGTTTAGAACACCACTAATTCATAGGAATGCCACCCAGTCAAAGATGAATTTTCGTAGTGACAATAAAAATAAAGATAAGGTTTATCCTTTTGTGAAAATCCATATCCCAACTCCAGATTTTAGACACTACAACATTTAAAGTAAAAAAAAGCTGTGCTCTTCAGGTACACGTAAATATATTCTTTAATCACAGAAAGGGACCTCCAAAGGTCATCTAGTCCAACCACCCTGCAACAAGCAGGGACATCACTCACTAGATCAGGTTGCCCAGAGCCCCATCAAGCTTGAGCTTGAATGTCCTCAGGGATGGGGCCTCAACCACCTCTGTAGGCAACCTGTGCCAGTGATCCACTACTCTCATATTAAAGAGCTTTTTCCTGATGTCTAGCCTAAATCTATTCTTCTACCCTTATTACATGACTTATTGAACAGTTCTTCCCTCAAGCTCCAATCTGATAGTACAGTTTTAGCTGGAATATTATTGTGGGGAAAACAAAAGTTAGGTAGAAAACTTCATTCCAAATGGAGAAAATCTGGAAGAGTTTGAGAGATGGGCAGACTCCAATAGGATGAGTTTTAACAAGCCTAAGTGTTGGGTTGTGCATTTTCGTTATAACAACGCCAGGCAGAACTATAGGCTGGGAATGGAGATCTTAGAGAGTACTCGGATAGAAAGAGACTTGAGGGTACTGGTGGACAGTAAACTTAGCATGAGTCAGCAATGTGTCCAGGCAGCCAAGAGGGCTAATGGCATCCTGGCCTGNTGTAGTCAGGTGGGGGTTGGTCTTTACTCCCTGGACACTGGAGACAGGACAAGGGGTCACAGTCTTAAGCTCCATTGGGGGAGGTTTAGACTTGATATTAGGAAAAGGTTTTTCACTGAAAGAGTGATCCGGTTTTGGAACGGGCTGCCCACGGAGGTGGTCAAATCACCGTCCCTGGAGGTGTTCAAGGTTAGTCTGGATGAAGTGCTGAGTGGCATGATCTAGGTTTTAGATGTTAGGTTTAGTTGTTTAGTTGGATTTAGGTAGGACTGGATGATCTTTAAGGTCTTTTCCAGTCTCATCATCACTGTGATACTGTGAAGCAGAAAAGAGGGATTTACAACTTCAAGAATATGTTATTGGCCTGAGTGCCAACTTGGATAGCATCCAAAACAAAGACATGAACATTAAAAGCAGTATACTGTAAAGGAAGCTGCAATAAAAACACCTTAGAAAATAATGCCTGTCAGGAAATGCATGTTTTACAGAAAGTCATCCCAGAGAATGTTGCAGTGTGTACTTCTACTCCAGAATTGTGGCACTATGGAAACACTCGTTACTTGTTTCCCACTGCCAGCTTGCATGGAAAAACAAGCCTGCTGGCTATATAAAATAAGAGGCTATCAGCAATATTGCTAATTAATGGTGTCATTGCCAACTAAGTAGTTAAACTCTTACAAATATGACCTAATGTTGCACGAATATGCTTCATCAATTACAGTTTAAGAAAATACACAACAGCCAGTATTTTCTTTGGACTAGTAATAGAACTTACTGGCAGTTAGTGTAATTAAAGGCTAGTAAGCAGATTAAAATGTTTGGGGGTTTACAGCCTTCTTGTCTGCAGAAAAAGGATGAAAGTGTTCTTCAAATTCCACAGCTTTGAATTGGTTGTTGCTTAAAAGGGTTAGTGGGAGCCCAAGGATCTACAGGCAAACCCAAGTTCAGCTTGCAATATCAGATCTCTGGGCACAGTTGGGTTCTTGGATGTCCTCTGACAGATGCTTGCCATTGCTGGCATTGATCTTACTCACAGCAGGCAATGATTCTGGGCTGTAGTTCTGGCATTCCTCTGGGTATGTCTGATGCCGTAACATACAGAGCTATCATTTCTTTCTACCACTGTGTCCTATAAATTTTGAGTCCATTGTGGAGTATCAGTAAAGAAGCCTGAAGGGCTATTCAGGAGATGGGTTTGTTTGATCTCTTCTTTCAAATGGAGCAGAGGGAAATACAGTTCATTTGTTAAATTTATTAGGTGCAGGATTTTTTGAATTATGGTTTGTAAGAAATGGGACCTGAAGTGTGCAAAGATGAATAAGGACTTTCAACAGCAATCCAAAATGAGACATTCAGCAGATTATGTTCTTAGACATATGTGCAAAGAATAAAGAAAGAAGAAAATCTTGCATGGGAGGATTCACTTTAAATCACTTTAGTGATTTAATGAAGCTAGGGCAATGTTTTTACAATTTGTTGTTTTAGAAAAATGCAGTCTAATAGGATGAACCAAACATTCTTAAATATTTGCTCTGAGTGCCAATTTCCAACACGCCATGAAAAAGAATGGACTGGCCATTTTTTAAATGCTGTCAGAGCATTACTCATCTATTTTTGTACAGACTCAGTAAATCAAGGATACATTTCACTGTAATATTTATTTAAGCCACAAAACATTACTCATTGACATAGACAACTAAAGTTCCATTTATGCTCAGCAATTTATCATTAGACTCACTGGGTTCACAGACCATCCCAGCAAGATAAGGAATGCTATGAAAAACCATCAACTGTTACTTATAAAAAGGCAAAGGTGAGTATTAAATAGAATTTAAAATATTACAAATATTTAAAACTATTTTAAAAAATAGGTCCTCAATATTAAATACATAATACTTCACTGTGATAAAGGTTTTGGTTTAGTACTGCACTATAAAAGCCTCACATGCTACATGGAAAGAACATGTCTGGAATTAGTGGCAGTGATAATTGGTTCTGAACCTTTCATGAACCCGTTGACTTCAGTGGCTTTTGGATGAGGCCCAAAAAAAGCCACATTTTTATATGGCAGGCAAATTTGATAAAGGCACAGCCTAAATCAGAAACAAAGACATTGTAGGGAACTATACAAAGTAGACTATGAAGCAGAAATAAAAAGCATTCATATAGTCAAATCAACGAGTACAATAATTGCATTCACTCACATTAAATCCAGATGACTGATTTCCATTTAAGGAAGTTTGAGGTAGAAAAAAGTATAGGAATCAGAACTGTAAAAAAAGTCTTCAGGATCTGAGTTATACCTCTAAGATGAGCCCTGCAGGCAAAAATATACCAGTTTGGCATTTAGCCCATGCTTTGTATTTCAAAATCACAAATCCTCAAGGGTTTATAACTTCCCCCTCCTTTCCTAGGATGACCTGTCCAGCTCCCTATTATATGTATCCAGCACAGCTAAGGCAAACAAAACGCCAAGTACATATGCTTTCACCCCTCAAAAGCATGTGCAAAAGCTACTGTTTCCATGAGTGTAGGACATGTTCCCAGTGAAAGAGGGAAGTTTCTGATGAAATAGTGAAAAGCCCTTAGAACAACAGACAGGGACAGGAGGCTATGTACCCTATAAGGACTTGAACCATACAGGTGCAAGTTGGTAGAGGATATCTGAATGGATGCTTTGTTTTCCCCATACACCACAGAGGTAATCCAGGCACATACAGGATTTTGGATCATGCATCATCATCTAGCCACTGAACTTTAAGGCAGTCAGGCCTCCCTGAGGATGCAGTCATTTACAAGTGATGAAGGGAAAACAACATATTATTTGCACAGGTATGCCCAACAAAGGCCTTATTAGTGATAATACACACAGCTAGTCAAGAACATTTTATTCTATGGTGTCAAGATTTCTTGGAACAAAGTTATGCTTCCCAAACTACTGCCTGTGAGGAACTTTTTCTGAAGAATATCATGAACAATGACTTACGAAACTTTAGAAACCAACGTTAATGGCAAAACTAGACCATGATTAATAGGTAGAAATCACATTTTGGCTTTAATCTTTTATAATTATCAAATGTTATTTAAAGCTTTGTTGATGCTACAAAACTTGTAGCTTGGAAGAAAACATATGTTGAGCTATATTCTACATCTAGTAAATTATCTCAGCTGAGGAATAAATAATGCTTTAGATAAACTTGCAGTTTCAGATAAACTGATATAAAAAATTTAATTGCCACAATAAAAAATGAAGTATACTGGATCAAAGGATTGCTTTGCCCAGTCACTTAAATATGAAAGATGAGACTACATAACTGTATCTGTGTTTTCAATGAGTGATCAAACAGCCAATGCCTGTCCACAACTGTTGTTCCTGTCCTTGACAGTAACTCCTTTGGGAACCCTCACAATAGGCCCTGCCTCAACAGTAGGCAAAACAAAATAAGAGAGCTCAGAAGGAGTCTTGCACCTTTGTCGGTACGGTTCATGTGTAGAAGTACCGATGGAAGGTACTCCATGGAAGGTGGTGTTTTTCTCTCATTCAGTATCTCACATTTTTGGTGGATTTAGATGCAGATGCATTGCAACACAGAGCCAACACTACAGTTGATCTTTTACAATGTTTATTAGTCCTGAATTAAATCAAGTCTGGTTTCTGTGATGGTCAGTCATGCATCTGACTGGTTGTCTGTGTCTACATCTCTTGAGAACAGGGTTTGCTTTATTTGGGAAATAAAACTGAGACTGTAAAAACCTTTGAGAACAAGGCTTTGCTTTGCTGATTACATTTACTGATGGAAATATTCTTGTTTCTTAGCTAAAGCTTAATTTGAAATGTCCTATTTGATTATTCCAGACTCTTCCATGCCCAACATTTCATTTAGGTTGTTTCTTATTGGAAAAAGAAAATACATGTTTAGAGCCACAAAATTATTTGGAATGGTAGTTCAAAATTTTGAGAGATCATTTGTGCTATTAAATCAGAAATCATTTGAACAAAGATAGAATTTTATAAATGGTGAGATTTATGCTGATGAAGAAATAAAACATCCTTCTATTGCACGTAGCCATTGCACAAAAACACATTACACAGACAAGACATATTTTCACTCTGTTATCATGTTGTGTAATGGTTTCCACAAGCAGACTGGGGACTGAGAAGGGAATGACAGATTTCTTTATCTCCTTCACTTGAAGAAAACAGAAACAATTTGACAGTGTATTCAGAGAGAGAGAAAGGAGATAAATTTGTTTGAAAACCACCAATGCTACTATGAAAGCTCAAGTTCTAATTCACATGACTCACATTAACTGCTCTTCCCAGGCTGGCCAGATGACAAAGCACATTATAATTATGCGGCTATGATTGAAATACTCTTGAAGCCTATGTAACTAGGCTAATGGACTCCACTAAAACCCACCATGGGCACTAGACCTCTCAACTGAAGCCCATAGCTGGATATTACAAAGACCAAGGCTGTACTCCAGTGAAAACACGGTGCTACTTGCAGATAGTTTCTCCCTAAAATGATTGCTGTGCTGAATGCTTGAGGAGCGAGTCATCAGTTAGTGGTTGCCCATGATAGTTTTATTCCTTCAAGCCATTTCCTACTGGTTCAACTGTAACAAAGAGGGTTTTCCTTCCTTACATAAAAGTCCAGTTGATACAAATAGACAGGAGAAAGCTCTACATCTAGATCTCTCCCTCCTTGAGTAAACAATAAAAGTCCTCAAAGTATGCATTCATAGAAGGTTTATTCTCATTGTATTCTCCCTCTGTATAAGAAATTTTTTGGCCAAATGAGGACAACAATTAGAGCACAAACTGCTGGTTTCACTGGCTGGACTACATCAGCCTTCCTGATTAATCTGTCAGTGCTCTTGCTCCTTATTTTGCTCCCATGCCAAAATGAAAATACAGTCTACAAGGTTTATGGGAAAACACATTCGCCATAAACAAAATTTGGTGTTGAAAAGTCAATGAACTGCAAGAGCACTTAAAGAATCCTCAAAAAGCAAGGTCAAAAAACAAAAAAAACAACCAGCAAACAACACAAATATTTTCAATGTCTGAAAAATGAATCTACTCTGTTAAACATAGAATAGAAGCACAGATTGAGAAAATTATACCTACACATTTCTGCTTTCCTTTAGTCACTCAATATTTTGCTATCAATTTCAATTTTCTTGTTCTTATTTCTTAGTTTTAATTATTTTATTCTTTCTATAAGTATTTTGGCTTTCCTTACACTAGTGTCTGACTTGTTGCAGTCTTCAATGTGCCCAGTTCTTCCTCTTCCCAGCTCTCTATTCCTCCTCTTTTTCAAGGTGTTTTCTCCATTAATGTCATATTTTCCATTCCTCCATTGCTAATTGCTGTGAGCTATGGTCTCCTCCCTGCCACAGAGAAAAAAGTGGCAACAGTAGCACATACAAAGGCAAAGACTCCTGTGGGGAAAGATGGGAAAGTAGAAGTCTCAACCAACCATTGCCTTGCACTGCTTCCATTCATGACCTCACTACTTAGAAATTCAGTAACTGACCTTGCTGTTGCAAATCCCAAATTTCCCAGTGAAGGATCTAGAAAAGTTAGAATAGCAGTTTAATTTTTTCTTTTTTTCCCCACTTACAGTGATTTGAAAAAGAATGCCTAGAGAGCTTAGATATTTCTAGCAAGTGAGTTAGACTGCCAGGCCTGCCTAAACTATTGCTCTTCCCACTAGCCTACAACTGTTTTGTCTGCTTTGGGAGACCTAGCAAGTATCCTCATCAACCTATAGATTCATTTCTGGCAGTGGATCAGGACCATGTATTAAACATGTGAGATTAATAAGGAATAATGCCAGTATAAAACTGAGCTGCTCTGTTTCCCCAGTATCACTAAGAAGATACCACCCAAATACAGTTTACACCAATTCAGCAATTCTGGGTAACATTTTCTCCTTTCTAATTTTAGGGAGTGCTTGTCTTTTTGATTCATGTTTCTCACTTGAGCTTTCTAGGGGTTAAAGTCACTGGCAATTTACCAAGATGTTGTCAGATGCTGAAGACTAAACTTTGCCTTTGAAACAATGCATGTCTTGGCTGTCTTTTATTGTAAGCAACAGCGCGATGCCACTCCTTGTTTTTTTTCCCTGAGCTCATCAGTACAGAGCTGTTGAAAATAGCTTGATGTTTCTCCCTTGCCTTCTGACATTAATCATGGTTAATTAAGTGACAATAAATTTCGGGTTAATGCAAGCAGACATTAATTCTTGTCATCTCCCCATTCTTAGGACTATTCAATTTGGACAAGCAGAGGAAAACAACATTGCAAATGCATCCTGGAAAAAAACATTCCATTAACCTCCACATTGGAGGTTTTGTCAGAGATCTGTCATAATGCATACCCCACTTCTCAATAAATGCATGTGGGCCAATCATAGGACTGAGATCAACTTCTACAAGCACTAGGATACAAGCTTTTGTATCCTTACTGCTGAACGTGTGCCAGGCAGTGTCAAGAAGCAGATGTGCCAGGTCCATTTTTCTAGACACTATTAGTAGAAGCACTGAAGTTGCCTCATGCTACTCAAATGTAGTAAACTAAACCAAATTGGGTGATTATGACCAAGCAGCATTTCCTGTGTGGCAAAAAACGTATTTAGAAAGAATGGTTTAAATGAACAATTCCTTTTTTTTTGTGGGAGTTGGGGAAAAATAGTAATTTTTAAAGCAGCTTAGAAAATCTGAATGTCACTAGTTGAAACTCCTGGTGTTCCAAGGCATGTTTGCAATAGTCCCAAGATGCCTCTTTTGGCTGAGTGAGGTGGTAGCTAGCTGTTCACAGAATCAGTAAAATTGAAAAGGACCTCTAAGATCATCAAGTCCGACCTTCAGCCCAGCACTTCCATGACCACTAGACCATGTGCCAAAGTGTCACATCTACTCGCTTTTTGAATACCTCCACAGATGGCAACTCCACCACTTCCCTGAGAAGCCTGCTTCAGTGTTTAACTATTCTTTCACTAAAGAAAATTTTCCTAATTTCCAATCTGAGCTACCCCTGGCACAACTTGTGGTTAATTTCCTCCTGCCCCATTGCAGTTATCTGGGAGAAGCTGCTAACACCGGCCCCCCTACAACCTCCTTTCAGGTAGCTGTAAAGGGCAATAAGGTCTCCTGTCAGCCTCCTCTTCTTCAGACTAAACAATCCTAGCTAACTCAGCCTCTCCTCATAAGACATGATACTTGTTTACACGTCACTCATAGCTCACTGCCTAGGCCTGGAGGGTTAGCAAGTAGATCTCTTTCTCAAATGATACAAAAGATAACGATCTTCTGTTATCTCTTCTAGCTAAAGCATTCAGCACTCTCTAGATACAAGACTCACACTAACTCCACTATTAAATATGCTCCCCATGGCTGCAGTTCAGCCATTTGCTACCCCTACCCCCACCCAATGTTCTGCTGTTTCGTCACTTACTACCCAGTCCAGCAACACTACCGCCACTAGTCCTCTGAATGTTGTTGCTGCTACACCCCCACTGCGATCACCTGTTTTTACCCATCTCATGGCAGGATGGGGAACAACGGATCTCATGGTTCCCCTACTCCTGTGATTCCCACAGTGCTGTTGCAGCACAGGGGATTTATGGCCTGTATGACTGTCTCCATCCACAAGGAGTAGGAGTTAGGATTTAAGTTCCTTTTTCTACACTAATGAAAGGCCATCCACCAAAGCAGATGTCTTTTGCTCACAGTTTATCAGATATCACCCATACATTACAGTTTGGTGAACATTAAGGCAAGTTTATTTGTAGTAAAAGTACACACATTCCAGACTTGAAGTGCCCCATCTCTCCTCTTTTGCACCAACATGTCCTTAGAAAGAGTCCCTATATCAGGCTGTACTGAGAATTTTTTCTGGTTTCATTCAGAAGCTGCAGCTATCACATCCACCAAGTCTCCTTAGTAGCACCTTTAACCGCTTCAGTCCCTATGCAAGGAGCTGGTGGCATGGCCAATGGGGGCTCTGAGCACCCATGCTGGGGTATACTCAGAGAGAGAGACAAGTTCACACCACCACTCCCATAAAGTGGAAGCAGCTGGGGGTGCATTTATTTTTCTCTCTGAATACTACTTAACCAGGAGTAGAGTGCCACTTAGTATCTCTTGTGTAGGCTCACAGATGACTTGTATTGGATGAAAATTGTCTTCAAAACAAAGTCGTGGAAGGCCCTTTACAAGAAAGAAGTGGTGTGCACAGTATTTTAAGTTTCTCATAGCATTAATCTTAATAAATCTTTTCATTTGGGCACTCTTTTACATACCATGATATACACATAAGTGCTGGCAGGTAGAAAAGCAGGCTTGTGTTGCAGTCACAGAAAGAGAACCTGAATTATTTACAAGGGGAAAATTTTTCAGTCTGGGAATCATAGCCAAATGAGGGAAAGTACAAATCCTAACTGTGGCACAGTGCAAAGGCTATAAACCTATTCCAATTTTTATGTGGTGAAAAGACCTTTGTATTCAGCAGATCACAAAAATAATTCATATGCAAGTGGTTGAGGGTGGACTTACTTTTCCCTATTTTGGCTTCTTTGGTATTAATAAGTTAAACATACTATTTGGCACAGAACTTGTTACTTTCTCAGTTAGTTATCACTGTCTTATTTTATGTACCCACTGGTTTTCATGCTTCTGTTCTTCAGTGCAATATAACTGCACTTTTATTATTGTCATTTTTAAGCGTGCAAGAATACAACCTGCTGGGTGCAATGACTCAGCTGCTTTCCTCGTCTTCTTGCCTTTTGTAGCACATCTGTGTAATAGCAGTGGTAAAGAGCAAAAGGAACAGGGAAACCAGACAGTACGCCTCTTGGTAGATCCATATATGCTACTATTGCATAATGTAGATACATAACTAATTATGCTCTTCATCTGTGTCCATTCAAAATAACTGGTTTAAAGATGCACTGGTGTATTGTAAGAAAGTAGTAATCATGAATTCTTGGGTTGCTATCAGTGTCACTTGTAGAATAGATTTTACATGCTTTCTGTAAAATATTTTGCCATAAGGACAGTTCTCTTCTATCTCCTCCATTTATTGGTGTTCTTTGGTTCAGAAAGACAGCTTTTACTAGAAAAAATAAGCTTGGCCTCCACATTCTGTTTCTGAACAGGGTTCTGAGATCTCCTGCACTTTCGGTTACAGAAAGAGGCATAAGAACAGGATTGTGCAAAAGACATTGTGTACACACCTATATTCACATGCTACAGCTTTCCTTTCTTATTATAAGCAACTGAAATGAATGAGATTTGTTTGCCCATTTCTAAACATAGTACAGCAGCTCTACACTTAGTTTTGGTAAGTTTGTGTATGCGCTGCTTTCTTGAAGAAATCAAAAGCTGCCAAGCATCAGCCACTTTGCTAAAGTAACTTGAGCAGGAACCACTTTATGGGTAGAAAACCACTGCAAAAGGAGGAAACACAGCTCCTGTTTCTTTTTTACCTGTTGTGATCTGGAGATCACAACACTGGCTGGGATCCCTGAAAAACCTGATTAAGAAGTGGCAACAGAATGTCAAGGAGGTCCTCCGAGAATTATTTCTCTAAAGGCAACACCACCTCACTTGGAAAAAGCTACTTTTCATTTGTTAAAAGGCAAAGAAACAACTGAAGAAAGAATTAGAATTTGCATAATTTGCTTCCTTGTGTTCACTCCTGTACACAGTCACCCAAGCTCATTAGTGCTTCTGGAGGTAGCTTTGCTTTAAAAATACTACCAAAAAAATCAATTATGTCTGCTAGCTGTTAAATAAAGAGGTGACACTTGGGAGCAATCTGGATTGCATTCTAAGCTTAGTCCATTTTAACTATATGCACTTGAATACAGTTAATGTAATGTCATTAACCTTGACATCAAGGATGTAGATTACAGTTATAGAAGGGTGATTGTAATTTGGAAATCAATAACCAAGTTGCAGATTTAAGGGTCGTCATTATCAGGAAGCTAATTATATGTTCCTAGGGTTAGGCTGATCCTGATTCCACCAGTGCATGTGTGCAGAATGTGAAATTACCTCTTTATGTTGCTAAGGTCTAACTGTGTGGTAGACACTGTGGCTGGAAGGCAGGAACAAGCAAGACTCTTTAAAAATAATATATAGTTTTAAATCACCATAATTTCCTAGAATCATGCAACCATGCCAAAAATGCTTTAAAAGGGAAACAGCTCTCCACCAGATAATGCTATCTAGTTCTGATTGCTAGGGGAAAATAATAAATTTGAAAGCATGTTTTTTATAGTTTAACCTCATCCAAACTGCCAATACACCAAATAAAACAACAGAACCATTATCAATTTAGAAGATACAATAAGATTGAGTGGCTAAAATTAAGACACTTTCAGATATAAAGTAAGATGCACAGTTTTGTCACCAAAGGTGTTTCCATATTCGATCTGAGATGGACAAATGAAGTCTAGTACAGGAAGGGTAAGCGTTGGAGATAGTCAGTAAATTGGGATAATCCTAATGCTAAATTCCATAGTTTTATAGCTGTCTATAGGTGGTTTCTTGGTTCCACTCAGTGAGATAGCAGGAGTTCATCATCTGACTTAGCTGGTCATCAGTAAGTATTGGCAGTTGTCAGGTGTAGTTACAAATGTGTCACAGTATCACAGTAATGATGAGGCTGGAAAAGAACTTAAAGATCATCCAGCCCAACCTAAATCCAACCAAGTAAACCTAAACATCTAACATCTAGATCATGCCGCTCAGCACTTCATCCAGCCTAACCTTAAACACCTCCAGAGGTGGTGACTGAACCACCTCCGAGGGCAGCCCATTACAAAACCAGATCACTCTTTCAGTAAAAAACCTTTTCCTAACGTCAAGTCTAAACCTCTCCCGATGGACCCCTGTCTCCCAACTCCTGAGCAAGTCCTACAAAGGTTAATCATACTTTTAGACCTGGCATGGAATGGAACTTGATCTCTACACAATTTACTCCTGCAGTTTCTGGAAGCTGGTGCGAACACCCTTGTCCTGTGTAAGTGTGCAGGCATTTAAACTTTGTGGGTGGGAAATTGATTTCTTTTTTAGTAAGGAAAAAGAAGCAAGAGGGAGCTTTTTCCTACCAGCTTTTCCTCTGCTCCAGTTCATGGCCTTGTAGCCTTGAAAGCCGCTCCTGGGAGCATTGGCCACCCTCACACATCTCCTCAGGTAACTGCTCTAACCCTTTGATGCTAAATGAGGAATTCAGAGGGCCCAGCCCCAGCCACACTGTACTTTTTTTTCTCCCCAAAAGGAAGATACTTCCTGCACTTCAGACCTCCTTTTGGTCCTGTGGGAAATCCTCCTGCCAGCTACAGCCTACTGCCTTATTACTTGCCTCCCAAACATATGTACTCTTTCTTTGGCTTTTTTTCACCAGAGAGAAGCCTTTGCAAAACTTACAGCTTTCCTGGCATTCCTGTTTTGCTGTTTTGATTGAAAGGTCTTTTTTATCCCTGCCAGTCCTTCCCAGCACTCTTCTACCTTGAACTCTCTACTCCTGTGCCAGGACAGCTTGCAGGAATGGGGCCTATATGAGCATATAATTGCTTGGAAAGGAATGTAATTACAGCAACATATAGTGCAAATTAAAATAGTAATTCTTCTGAGGACACTCAGCTGGACCAGTAAGAAGTTTTCTGAGAACTTAATTGTTCATGTTATTAAGTGCAGACAGATTGGTTTTAATTTGAAACAAACATGGAAATTAAGTAAAAAAACCTGTGTCAACACAAGATTGTAACTCCAATGTCAAAAAACTGAAAACATGTAGGAAGCAAACATTTAGACTTTCAAAAAAATAGGAAAGACTTACTGAATTAACCAGATAATTTGAAAGAACAGTCCTGAAGTTTTATACTGACTGCAGTATAAGCAATCGTTTGCAATATCGATGCAAAAGCCTTGACTATTTATATTTTTCATTCCCATTTTTCTACTTAAATCTGCAGAACATCATATTGTATTTTATATCAAGTGCACATCATAAGAAACACTTCACAGTTGAAATGACAGTTGTTACACTTTCTTACCTACATGTCCTGTCTGGTTATAATTTAACTTTTGAAGTATTACCACATTGATACATTAACATGAGCTTGTAGTTTCCTTTCAGAGTGCATGCACTTGTTTTACTATGTGATGGAAATGTTTGATAGAAATGCTGTCAGCCATCGGGCACTACCTCACACAAGTCTAAACTGATCAGAAAATCTCAAACCTAGTTGTTACAAAAAAAAAAAAAGATCCAGGCTTGTTATGAAAAACATTACTTAGCTTTATCTAGTATGTCCCTTCTGTGGATGTTAACCTATTCATTTCTCCTGATCTGAGAAAAGTGAGAAGGATTTAGTGCTATTTGGGAAATGTGCAACTTTAGTAGAGACAATAATTAACAACCTAAAACCAAAGTAGGAGACACTGTCAGAGCTATTATTAGATATTAGGAGCTCTGGATTTCTCACCATCTGCTCAAATCTATAGGTAAAATTATTCCATTCACTTCAAAGGAAACAATATCGCTTTCTCTGATCAGCAGTATCTCTAAAAGGTGTAATTTCTGCAAAGCTGATCAGTTACTCTTTTAGTAGCCATGCCCAAACTGTATTTATCTCCACTAAACGCTAAGCATGCAGTCAGACACTGCCTCAGCCAAGTCTTGGCACAGAACAGTGTTTCTCTCATGTCAAAACTGTGTTGGGAAGGAGGGAATAAAGGGTGTTTGGATGACAGTGTTGACACTCAAGCTACTGTGGAGAATCACAAACATGATGCTGTCATAAATAATCCCTGCTGACAGGTTAGAAATCAAAGCTCATTAGCACAGAGAAGGAAAAATGAGCATTTTAATGCCTCTGGATTCTATCCAATGCAATTAACACACATACATCATATTGTTCACCTAAAGCCATAAATCACAATAACAAGTGTCATATTATACACTGATCCTGAAACCACAAGAATGAAAATGAGGAACGGCTTTGAGAAAATTAGGGGATATCACATTTTTTCATACAACCAATTGGAAACTAAATCTAGCACTGAAAATACTTCAAAATTCTTTTGAGATGGATGGTCTTCATAAATATGTCTGAAGAACTCCATTAATAAACTACATTTCTGTAATGCTTGTGGGCTCAACCCTACCAGTAGTCAAGAGCAAGATAGCAGAATTCCTAAAATAAATGTAAAAAAACCTACATGCATTAGTCTGCATGGGAGTTGCTAGAATTGTTGGTAGGACTCTTGGTGAAGTGTTTAAGGAGAAAAATAATGGCCCCAAAGTTTGAAAGATGTCAGAACCAAATCTGAAGTGGAACACACCACTCAGGTGTAAATTAAAGAAATTATTTCAGAGTATTTCTATTTCCAAGTGTGTTGATCATTAGGTTGATACTACTGTTTCAACTCACTATCACGTGCATTGCAAGACCTGTTTTCAAGTCTTCTAGTACCTGATGTCTTTCCATGCCAACTGCCATTTTTCACCAGTAAGCAAAGCAGAGCACCAAATATTTTGCACTGAAATGTTTAATTATATCTCTTTCTTAAAGTTCTGTCTTCCTTTCAACTTAAGACATTAGGCAGGTGCATCAATCAGTAGGGACAGCCATCCACTGGAGATAGAAATTCAAAAGTTAGACAAGGAAGAGATCATCCTGATAAATATTGCAGCCTAAATGCTGAACCATGTCTCCAGACTGTATCATCAGTGAAATGGCACATGGCACAGTTGCTGTGGTGCCTGTGATAACCAGGACTATGCTCAAGCATACAAGGGACACAATTTCATCACTCAGGAATGACTGTGGACTGCTCAGCTGTGTCCTGAAGCACACACACCAGCCCTGCAAAAGGCAAAACATTTCTGCTGCCACCCAGATTCATTGCCCAACACCTAACTCTGTCCCAGCTAGAAGAAAAGCAGGGTGGCAGGTGGCCACACAAATCTCACATGAGCTATGTTGCTCCCTTTCCCCTCAGGGATGTCCAATAACCTATCTGCAAGCAGGTATCAGGTATGGTTCAGTGTTTCATCCCAGCAGAGTCATTCCTTAGAAATAAAATGGACAGCATGCCCAGAGCCCCTCTCTTAGTGAGAATCACCTCTGGCCTGCCCCCTCTGTCAGACCCAGTCCAGGCAAATCCTCTCACAAGGAGGGACTGTGCAGCTCTGTGTGTCCTCTCTGGCTGCATGGAAAATTTCTTAATGATCTGGGATAAGCTGGGTGTGGAAGAGCACAGGTCTGTTTTGGGGAGCTCCTTGAAACAGTAGGAAATAGGCTTGGCACTGGCCACAAGTGATGAGCAGCTATTTTCACTCTGTAATTACTGTTTCAAGCTGCGGGCCAAGAAAAGTGGGCTCCCACTGCCAGTTCCCTCACGTACAACTCCTGCAGCAAGGGGCTATGAAACCCTGTCCACTGCCAGCTGATACCTGCTGCTCCTCACTGATGGACAGAGATTCTTCCAAGAGTCCCACTGCCTGTCCCTCAGCTGGTGGGTGGACAAGGGACAGCATTGTGTCTGCCACCAGGGCTCTAGCTGTGGGATTAATCTCCACTTCACTTGTTGTTTTCTGGCCCCATGAGCCTCAAGACTGGGGTCTGATATGTCCCCTTCCCAGGCCTCCTTTCAGAAATAATTTACTGGTTGGTGACCAGGATTATAATCCACTGGAATATAGAGATTATCCAGATGCTACTTCTAATGGAGGCTGCAGCTCAGGTGCCATCTGAGGAAGAAGCTGGTATCATTGATACAGAAGCAGACTCAGCACTTCTGCCTCTGTAGGAGACCATTATTCCAGTAACAAACCTGAAGATCTACACGTTCTGTGAGCAGAGGAACTAACACAGCCCTAAAGTAGGTGCTCCAGGACCAGAAGGTGGCAGAATTTCAAGTTTACTCCTCTTCCTACCATGTCCTGATGGTTCGCTCTCTCCTGATTACTGTTCAACATGTAAAGCTTTCTGGATCAATGTTTAAAGGCAGAAATATTTTCTTGATTAGAAAATGTGTCTTACTTAGATGGTCCACATTTTCCTGCCTGATACTGCTTTCTTCAGTCACTGCCTCTCTGTTTCATGTGTTTCAATCTGTCTTGCCCTTAAGCAGCAGCAAAAACAAACAATAATGTCAACAACTGCTTGGAAGACAACACATCCCTAACATGCCATTATTTTTTGTCAGGTGAAGAATAAAGACTTCTAGCCGGGTAGTGACAGTGAGCCTCAAGGAACAATGCCCCTTCATCTCTTGTTCCACAGGTACACATCCAATTAGGAACAGAAAACACATAGGAGAGTAAAAGCTGGCAGAAACTGGAACTCCATGCATGTTCTGAAGGGGTGTTTTCCCCCACTTTTCTTGCATTTCAACAGATTACCCAAAGCACTGTCCTGTCCACTCCTCCCTGCAAAAGCAGCTTCTAATGTACTGTACCTCAGCATGATGCACAAGATGTAGCTGTGATAGACTTCAAGGGAGACAGCATAAGCAATTCTTGGTAAACATCAAGCGCTATCACTTACAGAAGCAGACACTGCACAAATACAATGCTGAGTGCAGAAAGTGCAGTTACTTAGAAGAGACTGAGTTAAAAATAACATCCTTGAAACAAATTAATTCTGCTCAAACTCAAACCAGCAGAATTATGGAACAGATCATCTTAAGTGCCATCACATGGCACACATAGTGCAACCAGGCAATGAGGCTGAGTCAGCACAGGGCCTACTTGGCTAACCTGATCTCCTCCTACAACAAGACGACCTGCTTCATGGATGAGGGAAATGCTGTGGGAACAGTCTACCTAAAATTCAGTAAAGCCTTTGACACTGGTTCTCACAACCAACTCCCAGAGAAACTGCCGGCTGCTCATGGTTTTGTTGGGCACACTACTTGCTGTGTAAAAGAGCTGGCTGTATGGCCAGGCCAAAAGAGTTGTGGTGAAGAGTTAAATCCAGCTTGCCACAAATGGCTCTCCCTCTGAGCTCAAGCAGAAAGGCCAGACCTGTTTACAATCTTTATTAGTGATCTGGATGAGGGGATTGAGTGCAACCTCGGTGAGTTTGCAGCTGACACAAAGTTGGGTGGCAGTGTTATCTCCATGAGGATAGGAAGGCCCTACAGAGGGATCTGTACAGTCTGGATCAACGGGCTGTGGCAAACTGTATGAGGTTTAACAGGGTCAGATGAGAGGTCCTGTAGGTTAGTCACAGCAACCCAGTGCAATAGTCTTGAGGGAGAATGGCTGGAAGGCTGCCTGTCAGAGAAGGATGTGGGTGTGTTGGTTGAAAGCCAGCTGAATATGGGCCAGCAGTGTGCTCACGTGGCCAAGAAGGCCAATGGCATCCTAGCTTGTATCAGAAAGTGTGCTCAGCAGGAGTAGGGAAGTGATTGTCCTCCTGCACTTGGGACAGGTGAGGCTACACCATATGTTCAGTTTTGGGCACCTCAGTACAAAGATGCAAAGGTGCTTGGCTGTTTGAGCACATCCAGAGAAGGGCAACACAGACTGTGAAGGGTCTAGAGTACAAATCTTATGAGGAGTGGCTGAGGGAACTGAGTTTACTTAGCCTGGGGAAAAGGAAGCTCAGGGGAGACCTTTTTACACTTGCCTGAAAGGAGGCTGGAGGGAGGTGGGAGTCAATCTCTTCCCCCTAGTAACAAGTGATAAGATGTGACAAAATGGCCTCAAGTTGCCCCAGAGGAGGTTTAGGTTGGATATTAGGAAGAATTTCTTCACTGAAAAGGTTGTAAAGCACTAGAACAGGCTGCCTGGGTAAGTGGTTGAATCAGCATCCCCAGAGGCATTTAAGAGAGCTACAGGTATGGTTCTGACAGGGTTTAGTGGTGACCTGTCAGCACTGGGTTAGTGGTTGGACTTAGTGATCTTAAAGATCTTCTCCAACCTAAATAATTCTATGATCCTGTGGATTACTTTGCATATGTGGAGGTGACCCAGCATGGGCCTGTCAGTCATAGCATCAGAGTTGAAGTCCAGCTCAGTCGTCACACCAGTGTGATAAATTAATCATGTTTAAAGCCACAGGCAAACTGTGAATGTATGATTATCCTTCAGCCACTTCTCTTTCACTCTCCAGTCTAGGTGAACACATCTTTTACTGTTGCAGCTCCAGAAAACATATGATTGAATGCATAGAGCCTGTGGCACAAGCCCAATGCATAGGTTTAGTCATGCTACCATGCCGTAGTGTAAATCCCTTACAACATCTGTTACGGCTTAAAAAACCAAAAGGTATCACGGAAGGAGATAACACACTTCTCCTGGTGTATTTCTGGAGGATGAACAAACCTATGGCAACTGTAGCTGCATGGATTACTCCTTTGGATTAAGTAGAAGGTGGTGACCAAAGTTCCTACAACACCTACTCTTTTTCTCTCGGCCTTCTGCTCTTCTCACTGGGGACTTGCAATTATCCATTTGCAACTGACACTTCTAGAAGGGTTTAAGGAATTTTTTTTCTTTATCTATCACCCGTTGAGTAGGCAACTTGTTCTACTCAGTACTACAAGCGCACTAGAGGTACAGGTTGCCCCATGTTTATGGAAATCCATGTGGAAGAAACCACCTGAATATGCTGTGACTCTTTGGTAGGCACCTATAATGAAGCCTGATTTGACCTGTTTGCTGCTTTCAGGACATTCTCAGCACCCCTGAAGTTTTGCCTGAAGGAAGACAAAACTGCTTCTCACATTGTCATACTGGTTCTGTAGGGCTCACAGAAGTTATCTGGCAAAACCAAATTGTTAAATAAAATGAGTATCAACACTCAAAGCTTGCATGAATTTCGTGGGTAAAATCTATAACAATTTCTTGGCTGTTTACATTCCTTTTAGAAACTTGCCACTTATTCTACAGATGTGTTCTGACAACAGCATTTTGGGCAGCAGCCTAGCAACAATAAACTCAGAGTTGACGCTTATAGGGAAAGCACAAGAAATAGAAGAAGGAAAGGGGAAAACCCCTCACGTGTGTACAGAGAACACCCAAAGGTCTTCACAACCAGATCAGGAAGTGAAGACAGTATTTAGAAACAAGCGTGTAGATATTGAGCATTTGGAATGACTCTTCCAAAGGGATCCACCACAGTACCAGAACATGAAAGGCACATCTACTGGCAGGACTAGCACATGTGAGCTCTGCTGTCCAAGCAGCCAGTGCTACACGGCCGTGTTAGCATGGCAGTGTGCTCACACAGTTCTGATGAGAGCTCTCAGTCTAAATCTGGCCAAGCTGAGAGTGAAACAGGAAAGACTAGCTTCTCTGCGCTCTATAATACAGGCCTATCTAAAATAACCTGGCTACGTTGAGCCCAACCATGGACTCCTCAGTGATCACCTCAGTTGAGGATGAATTGGTTGATGAGCTGGTTAAAGATAATTATCTTCCAGAATACAATTATTTCATTATCAGGATATTGTCTGGCTAACAAGCACCCAAGTCTGTCTGAAAACGCAATCAAAATTAAGGCTAGGTATCTATCTGTCCTCTGAAATTACCAACTAGCACCACAGAACTAGGTGGAGATACATCTGTAAGTGAAGCCAAAAGCTAAGGCACTGCATAAATAGACTAAATTTCAGAAGGGCCATGCACCCAATACATTCAAGCAAGACCAGCAGCATCACTTCTGATTGCAACTATATATGAGACAAATGCCAGTAAGACAGTGAATCACAGAATTATTGAGGCTGGAAGAGATCTCTGAGATCAAGTCCAACCTACTACATAACATCACCACATCAGCCAGATCATGGCACTAAGTGCCACACCCAGTCTTTCCTTAACAAACTCGAGGGATGATGCTTCCACCACTTCCCTGGGCAGTCCATTGCAATGTCTGATCATCCTTTCTGTGAGGAAGTGCTTCCAAATACCCAATACACAGAAAAGGGAAGATTTCACTGGCTATGAATGGGAAAGATGATTCAATACATTTTCCTCTGCCATTAGTTGATGTTCCTTGTCACTGTGTTCACCCATTACTCATTCTTCCTGCATGTCATGCTTGTGTTTACCATGCTAGAGCAGATAGTGTTTGTCAGGCAATTTGAATGCTGAACCATGAGCTGTCTGCATTTTGTTGGCAAGCTGCAGAAGGAAGAGATACTATATATGCGGGGTGTGTATAGGAGTACTTTTTCATAGCTTTTCCTTCTGTGTAGGGGATAAAAATGAGCAATCACAGAATATTAGGCATTGGAAAGGACCTCAAAAGACCATCTACTCCAGTCCTCCTGCCAGAGCAGGATCACCTAGAGTAGGTCACACAGAAATGTGTCCAGGTGGGTTTCGAACATCTCCAGAGAAGAGGACTCCACAAACTCTCTGGGTAGCCTGTTCCAGTGCTCTGCCATTGTCACTATAAAGAGGTTTTTCCTTATATTTAGATAGAACCTCCTATTTTCCAGCACCTGTTGCCATTTGTCTTATCCTTGGATATCATTGAGAAGAACCTGGCTCTGTCCTCCAGACACTCACCCTTTACATATTTTTAAACTACCTTTCAGCAATAACTCACATGGTTTTATTCAGTTGCATTTAAGCCTTTCAGGTTGTTATCACTGAGTGGTAGTAATACCAATTCCTTATGCTACTGAATTGTTGTGGGGGAAACAAACTACACAGAGCGAAGTGCTCCCATATTGGTGTAAACCTGATTACCAAGTTAAAACTTCCCAACCTGGCTTACAAAACCTCACTTATCTGATTATTATGATCTGATGAAAATCCAACTTAATCTCAAAATATTTGGCCCCAGGATATCTTAAGATAACTGACTGATGTCACCTAGAGACCATATTTAAATCAGGGTGGCTGGTAGGATGTTCTCCATGTGGTTAGGTACAGCTATGGAGCAGATTACAGGAGGGGGAACTCTAACACAGTGAAATGCTGCTGACAGAGGTTTATGGTCCCTGTAGTCTAATTTGTAAAATCAGCTCTGGCTCCACCATTCCTTAAAACTTTCTGACTTGGCAATGTTCCCCACTACTACCACCTTCCCCTGACCAGCATAGGCTGAGATTCAGTTTGCTTGCAAAGAGCTGATTGGGAAGGCTCTTGTTCAATTCCACAAAGGCCCTGAATGTCCTCCTTTTGCTGACACCTGAACTGGAAGTTACCATTGCTTATTCATGTTAGCATTATTATATGAGTTTAGTCTTGCTGGCTTATCTCCCCTCTGGCTACATATGGGCTTAAGATAACAACATCTAACAAAATACCAGTATTTCCATGGTCCTCACCAAGGTAGCTTGAGCAGAGTAGGAGGTGTGCAGGGCTTGAGGAATGTGTTCAAAGCACATACATGTAAATGCCTTAATGCCTGTATTTGCCAGCCTTGCCTCCCTGGCCTCCTTCATAGTTGGTGCAGACAGAGTGTCTGCCCCGCCAGGCGAGTCAGAGCATAACCCAGGCTCCTCTCTGAGTCACCCCACAAAAGTTGCCCTCATGGCTCTAAAAGGGGGGGAGGGAGAATCATTTCCTAACATAGGCATCCCTGTTCAGTGCCTAAACCTTGGAAGTGTCACTGTTCTCCTTCCCTTTTCTTTTTTCATTTCTCAAGGGAACAAAGAGCAACCACAGAACCACAGGTATTATAAACAATTGAACACATGCAAACAAGTGAAAATTGAAAATATAATGGAGAGAAAAAAACACCAGCCAGGAGTCTGCAGCAACAATGCCTAAATCTGAAAGGTGGACTGGCATGGTACACAGTGAAACCAACCTTCCCAACTCCTAATGAATCCTATTGCACATATAGACCCATAAGCAAACATTCCATATACAGGAGAACACCGGTCTTTTTCCAGTGCATCAACTCTATGTAAACCAGGAGGAGAGTGACTAAAGTAAGATCCAAAATGAGATACTAGATAGTTCTTTCATCCAGTTTTAAATACATGAATACATAAATCAATGTGCATGTTTATGTGTCTGGCTCCAATTAATAAGCACCCATCCTGTGCCTCAGGCTTCCTGACAAGCATCAGAATTAATAATTTAATACATGGAGGAATGATAATCTTGTGGTTAAGTCATTTGAAAGTTGGTTTCAGTTCTTGGCTCTGCCATAGATTTCCTGTGTGACTGTGGGCAAGTCACTTAATCTCCTTGGCCAAGTACCTCAAAGTTATGTAGGTGCTTGATCCCACCAGTTAGGCGCCACTGATATCTTCAAAAAAACATTGCTCAGCTGTTACTTCAGTAGGTAGGTGCCTAATTTCTGTCAGTAGGCATAAACAGGGGTTGCTGACATCATCCCACAAAATAATGAGCTGCTTTGAGGCCTGATTCAAGTTCAAACTCATGGGTCCCCACCATGTCACAGCTGGGAAAGCTGGCTTTCGGCTCAGGGGATCCCAAGTGGGGGTGCAGAGGATGTCCCTGCCTAGCTAGAGAGAAGCAAACATTTTTGGCTGGGTAGAGTGCTGCCTTTTTACAAGAACTTTGGCTACTGGCAGCAACTTTCCCTATGAGAATTTTTTTTCTTATCCATCACTGGACCACTTATACAATTCTGCACATTCAATTCGGTAGCAAGGAATTACAGTAAAAGGGAAATCAGAGGAAGTTCGGAGAAGAGGGAAAAGACCACATGAGGAATGTGACACCTTTCTTAGCCTGAGTCAAGGCAACACAACTTCTGCACCCCAGAGAGGGTGCAGGGAGGGGAGCAGCCACATCTAGGCAGCGCTGGTTTCCCCACACCAACTCAGCAGTGCCCAAAGGTTACAATTCTTCAGTCACCATCTCTTTTTTGCTGTGAACACTCATTGCCCTCCCTTTCCCTTTCTTGTGAAGCTGCCGACTTACTCAGAGAAAGCTGGTATTTATCAGTACTGAAATAATCATGAAATCAGCCACAGTCTGGTCAGTGCCCTTCTAATTTCCCACCAAAGCTTGAGTTGTGATCTGAAAATCCTCAGAGAAATAAAAACACCAAAGACCCGAAGATATTTGCTCCTGTGCCCTGGGGACCTGACCAGCACTGGGTAAATACCAGCGGACTGTGCAGAGGGGGAAGCCATGGGAAGCTGCCTCCACATTTTACTGCTACTTCCCCATATTTCTCTGGAGGAAGAGTGATGATTTTAGGCTGTTGGGAGCCTCAGACTTTGAGACTGGAAATAAATAAATCAGTGAAGCTGTTCAGATCTGTCCATATGTGGGAAGCTCAGGTAGTTGTATTCTATCCAAAGAAAGTAAGAAGAGAAGTTTTACATGGCAGAAATATACAGTGTTCAAGTGAATTCAGTGCTTGAAGAAATTTTTCTAGCTAAAATCTTGCTAACCCCCTTAGCTGATTTAAGACATTGCGAACCAGTCAAAGTGGCGTTGGATTTACCATATGTGTTTTCATGCTTTCAATAAAATGGTGTACATGTTAAATCTCTTGAGTCATGCACTGGAAAAAATTATAATCTCTGAGCACAGGTGAAGGGCACTGAGCTACCAAAAGCCTGAAGAGTAGAAGACTGCAGAGGGACCTCATAATGACTTTCCAATACCCGAAAGGAGCCTACAAGAAGGCTGGGGGACAACTGTCACAACGACATGGAATGATGGGATGAGAGGTCACAGTTTTAACCTAGAAAAGCTTAAAACCTTAAAGCTTAAAACTTGGGCTGGACATTGGGAAAAAATTCTTTAACCTGAGAGTGGTGGATGACTGGAACAGGTTGTCTAGAGAGATGGTTGAGGCCCCATCCCTGGAGCCATTCAAGGTCAGGCTTGATGGGACCCTGAGCTATCGGTTCTAGTTAGAGATGTCCCTCTTTGTTGTAGGGAGTTTGACTGGATGACCTTTGGAGGTCCCTTCCAATCCAATACATTCTATGATTTTAAGATAATCTTATGACTAAGATAAAGAGATTTTGAGTTGGTCAAGATTGCTGCCTGATATCAGTGCCTTTGTAGATGTGCAGAGCTGTCTCTGGTGCACCTGTTGTGGCAGTAGTAGCTTCAGTGAGATGATAGCAGGCCCTAGTGCTTATTTCTTCCCTTGCTGAAAGTACAGGGCAATCTTTTTGGCTTTTTTTGCTAGCAGAACCCAGCCTGCTTTTTGCTGCTGCTGCTTGTGAAGAGAAGTTCCTAGCACAGAGAATGTGGACGATGCTAATGAGGACAGCCATGCGTGTCCCTACCTGTATGACTAGGTGCCACATTAACCCCATTTCCCCCCATTAGCAACATCAACTTGATGCCTCAGTTTTGCACAGCAAATCTCAGCTGTGAGGACAAAGACTTCCCTGAAGGTCAGGCTCTACAAGATTTCACCTGGGATCACAACTCCCTTGGCCTCTGGCTAGATTTAATCAAGCTATAATAAAAGCTGCATTTACCGAGTTCACTGCAGTAATAAATGCTACAGGGTTTGACAAATAACCCCCCTATCACACACAGCTAGAAGGAAGTAAGTTCAGGGGATCTCCTAGCCCTTCACATTGTTGAGAAGGCCAGCACAATAAAAAATAAAATGTAGCAGCTTTTAAAGATACTTAGCAAGTGATTAGAACGCACAGGCTGAGACATTACTGTAACAACTGGAATAAGGAGGGAGATTCCTAAGAACAGCACAACATTGAGAAAACATGTTAGAGAGGAAAGCAAATCTTCCCTACCTCTGCTGCAGGCATCCTCCAGAAGCAGAGTTCCCAGTGGAGCCTGCAGTATCATCAGGCATTACAGCCAACACCTGCTAAAGCTGCCTCCAGACAGGATCAGGTTTTATGTTGCCCTTCTGGGTGGGTGGGTGTGGGTATGTGTGTGTGTTAAATGGATAATACAATGAAAAGAATATAAAACTCTGCAGTTTAACTCTTCCCCTCTTCAGCCAAATGCAGCCCGAGGTTGGTCTTTTTAACAGCTATGGGTATTGACTCTGTAAATAGTGGGTGTAGCCCAAGCCAAGAAATGAAGGCGGAACACTGATGACAAAATGTGGTAGAAAGGTTCCCATTGTAGTAGTAGCACTTCCACTACTCTGGTAAGGGTTTTTAACTCTTACTGTCTCATAGAAAGCAATTGGCTTTTTACACCATGCATTATCATTTTAAAAGAGGATATAGTCATTGCTCTCCATGCTGTGGTTCACAGGGACACAGCACAAACCACTCTATAAGCTTAGTCATTATACCCGATGATAATCATTTAGGGATAGTTCATTAACATCTGGCAGTCATCAGCTTGTAATGAGAGGTAATTTTGATGCATCCATTCCTGAAAATTAATTTTTGATGCTCAATGGACAGGAACATTAGCATCTATAATCGAAGGAATTTCTTTTCAAACAATTTTACATGTTACTCCTTTCTATATTTTTAATGACAATTACTTTTAATTTCTTGTATAAGTTAAATGAATGCAATCTCCCTGTTATGAGCCAAAGAAGTACAAAACCCAAATGGATGCTTTCATGGCTATCTTTACAAACCCACCTGATTGTCTTTGGTGTGTCTCTAGTCAAGTAAACATGTGCATTACTTAGATTTTGCTTGATGTCATACCATAGAGAAACTGGGTGCTTACACGTTTGATTCTGCCACTGTTTAACCCTTTACACAGCTCTTTCAGCACACTGGACACACAACTTAGAGATCCTGTGCATATGTCATAGAAGATCAGCATCAGGAACAAGAGACAAGAGACTAGATATTGGAAAAGAGGGTCACAGAGTGCTGGCCACAGTTGATCTAATCACTGGACAAGAAAATGTTCTGTGAAGACCCTTAATCACAGTAACTGTCCACATGTACACATGGCTAATCATACTGTTGTTTAACAAAGGTCAGCTGAAGAGATCATACTGCTACCCAGCGCTGCCTGCATCTTTGTGGAACAGAGCTCAGACACAACTTTCACAGCCCTGTTCGAGAAAGAAGCTGATACATGCTGGTAGCAATAGTAGAGTCTTTTACTCATTTCTCTTAATGTTTACAAACTCTGTCCAAGACCCATGAAAAATCTGGGTTTGTTCAAGTCCTGTACTCCACAAGCTATTCCATCTTTGCTGACCAGCAGTGAGTCCATGTCCTTTCTCTGCAACCACTTACTCTATCACTCACTCTAGTGAGAGTTTTCAGCTCTGTAATCTTCACTTCATATCACTCTTTACTAGTTTTGAAGCAAAAGCAGATAAAAGCTTTCTGAAGTACTTACTGCTGTCTCATCCTGTTCATTCATAGAATCATCAGGGATTGGAAGGGCCCTCGAAAGATCATCTAGTCCAATCCCCCTGCAATAGCAGGATCACCTAGACCAAGTCACACAGGAACACATCCAGGCGGGTCTGGAATATCTCCAGAGAAGAAGACTCCATAACCCCTCTGGGCAGCCTGCTCCAATGCTCCAGTACCTTCACTGGGAAGAAGTTTCTTCTGATATTTATATGGAACCTCATATGTTCCAGGTTGCACCCATTGCCAGTAATAAACATGCAATGGACTTGATGTTGCAGACATCCTGGAGATCTTCCTTGTTTGTGATGACAAGAATGGCTGCATTTATTGAGGCTTAGCTCAGCAATTCTGTCTGCCTGCTCTCACTCCAAGTCCTAGAACTGTGCTCCTCCAGGCTTGACATGTATAGGTGATCATGGGATCCTTCCCTTATCAGCTATGGGCCACTGCAAAGAAGAATCCTTTCTGCACTAGGAATGGCTCATTCTACTTTTGTTTGATCTTTCCGATTAGAGATTGGCTCAAGAAAAGAGGTAAAACCTGCAAAGGAAGCAGATCTAGCATCTTTGCCAAATACATCTGCAGTGTTTGCTGAGAGACAAAATCTTGAGACAGGCTCTTCTTTCCCACCTGTTGGTCTTTCAAAGTTTCCCTGTTAACTATAACCCATAAATGATTAAAAAAACAACCCAGAAAAAAAGAGCATAAAAAGAAAAAAATAAAAATATCTCTCTTACCAGTCAGTAAGACAGATCTCACTCTCAAAGACCACTCCCTATCTGCCATGGTGTGTCACTGCTTTATGTGAGGCACAGCAATGCCGTTACTGTTTACCTGATTTCAGATCCACAAATCTGTCAAATTCAGCTGCATGAACACATCAGTTGCTTGAATATCTTGAATAATCCCTGGCACTGATACAGGAAAAATCACTGACAATGGCAGAGCATGGCAAGGATGGTGACCCACAGAGTGTTCAGGGAGCAGGGCAGCTGGGGCCATTGGGGACAGCCAAATCTTCAGGCATTAGACACCTCCCTGGGGATGGGGATTGGACAGTGGTAAAATAGGGATGTGATGGGATGTGGACCTGCAGGTGGTCCTGGCTCAGCAGCAACTATGGCTGTGGCAAGCTGGAGACTGATCTTGCAGCAGCATCCTTGGGACACGGACTGCCCTAGTCCTTATCTTTACTTTGACCACGTGTTCATGGAGAATCTACTCACTGGATGAAAAGCTGTGAAGGGATATAACTCTTTTTTTCATATTTATCCCAAGAAATTGGCAGAGACCTCTAGCCTGATAAAAAACTAACAGTTAGTAGATGAGGAATATGGAAATCAGAAAACATCACCCTTTTCTATAAATAAATGCCTCAAATACTGATTTCGGACTTTAGAAGAGGCTGCTATAGAGGCAAGGTTTAACATTGTAGCTTCACAAATGTGTTTTCTCATGAGATTTTAGGCATCCATTTACTTGCAATTTTAAAGGTCATATTCAGAATTTACTTTGAGTTTTGATTTTGTAAATGAATTCCCTGCAGACATCACAGCTTCTGGCATAACATCAATACTATTGCAGTTTACTTTCAATTATTCTCACAGTAGGTTCTAGTTCATTAATTCCTGAGAAGCTAATACCATCAGCAACACTTCGGTTTTAATGATATCATTAGAAAAAATCTTTTTACTTATCTGTTTGCTCTTTCTCCACTGCCATATTTCACAGTACTAACTCCTTCCCTTCACTCTCCCTGAGTTTCATCTGTGCTAGCTAGGGTGGTATAAGTTCAAGTTCTCTTGAGCAGACATCCCACAGGACTTTGTGGTTCCAATATTTCACTGACAACTACTTTAAGTTTTCCATCATTTCAAGATCTTTCTAGGGCGACTGGCCTCACTCAGCTTCCCTTCACACTCATTGGAGGTAAAAAGCCCTCTAGGAAGGTACAACCCAGTTTCAGCAGTGAGTGCAGCTCCTCTAGGTGAACTCTGCTTGCAATGAGCAGAGATGAGGGTAATCAGGCTATCTCAGGGCTGAAGGGCTCATTGCAGACTGCCTGG
This sequence comes from Upupa epops, assembly GCA_013397515.1. Taxonomy (NCBI): domain Eukaryota; kingdom Metazoa; phylum Chordata; class Aves; order Bucerotiformes; family Upupidae; genus Upupa; species Upupa epops. The sequence continues at coordinate 360,576 of VZRI01012866.1, forward strand.
CTGTCTTCCCATACCTGGTGTTGGTGATGGAGCTCCCCTGATCTCCACTGGTAATGTGGTGAAGTGGTTGGCAAATTTAATCCACCTGAGTTAGGGTGGAATATTCAGCATTTTCAGCAACACTCGGTACTGGAGTAACTGCTCACATTCCACAGTCTACCAGTTTCAATATGAAAATAGATGAGAATCATGTTAGTCACCAGGTAATGTGCATACATGTTTTCACTTAGGTTTCAGAACACATGGCTTCAAATCCTTTAGGATATTTGTGACGGATATCAAGCCTTTTTACATCACTGGAATATAGCCTTTGTCCTCCAAGTGGGATTCAGAGCTTTGGGAAGAACACTGTGCAGGGTTTGACAGAAGTAAAACTCATGCTGTTCTTTGTGACCTAATCTAGGTGATCCTACTCTGGCAGGGGTGTTGGACTAGGTATTCTTTCAAGGTTCCTTCCAACCCCTAACATTCTATGATTCTATGCTTTTACATCTGTCCTGAATCAGAACTGCCTGGGAAATTCAGTGCTTGCAAAAATCTCTTGACAACATGGTTAGTCCTGAAGAGAATTTGCCTCAGTGAAGACTTTTAGCTGGTTCAGTACCAAACAAAAAAAGACCTGATCAGTGGTTATGCTGTTCCCATAGAAAAATATCCTGGTTTCCTACATCCTGGAATCAATAAACAGCAAAGGAGCAGATTATTGTGCTGTATACCAAAACACAGTGAAAATGTCTGCTGTTTTCTAGGTCATTTGTATTTTAGTGCATTTGGCTCAGTCTTGAGAGTTTGAATTATTGATTCTTCCCCTGTTGAAATGGAATACTTTTCCCTTCTTTTCTCTTGTACTGCTGTCTAAATCATCATGTCTGCAACATCACAGAACAGTCAGTGCCACAGGTCAATGAAGGAAACCTCTGAGCTGAATGCAGTGGTGTCACTCCATGTACTCTTTCTTGGGCTTGGCAGCAAAGTTTAAACTGTTGGTATAGAAGCTGTCACAAAAAACTGCAGAGCTCATCTCAGTTGTTCTGTTTTTCTTCAAGATCATTTTTTTGCCAGATTCTGCTGCAATCCCAGCGCATGCTTCAATCTACTTGTATGAGGCTCACCTTTATAAACATGCCTACCCTCTTACAGCCTTTTCTACTGTTCCATCATGTACTTTTTACTGGAGATAAGTAAGGGACCGAAGTCTTGGGATTTGATGAAAGAACAGGCATCATCTTCAGCTTGGCACATGTTTTAGAGGTGTGCAGAGGCTCTCTGCTAACTCTGACAGGGCAGGCACAGAGGAGTTTCACAAAGAACTGGTTGATTTTCAACAGCAGTTTGAGCCAAAGATCGATCCATCATGTGCCTGCTATGCTTCAAGAGTATTCTGACAGAATACAGTTAAGGCTGATCTTAATGAAGAGCCTTAGTGGGCTGTCACAGGGATGTGACTGACACATACATCTCAACATCTGTAGCTACAGCATCCCAAGCAGAGAAAATGGTGTTACGATTTCAAGAACATTATAGGCTAAGCATGGTCAAATAATAACAGTTTAATGATGAAGCATAAGAGGTGAATCCGCAGAAACCTCATCACATGCAGCCTTGCACTACAGCCCTGTGCACATCCCTGTCCTGCTCGGAATTGCAGATACAGCTAAGTTAGTAGGAACTGAGCTTGTGCAGAATTTACAGTAATCCTGAAGGCTTTGAATAGAAAATTAACCCTCTCCATGCAGCTGGCAGTGCCAGCTCCAACACACTGACACCTCCACTGCCAAGTGGCTGTGAGGGTCCCTGGTATGGCTCAGGGTTGCACCATCTGAAAACCAGTCCTGGGAGAAGTGCCATCTGGGGTCAGTGCTTAACAGCTGATTTGTTAACAACAGCCTTGGTGCGGATAGCATGACGGTTTAATACAGCAGCAACACTGCTTGGCTCACTGGTACAAATCCTGCTGCATTCCATTGGGTACTGCAGAGCAGCTCTCACAGGGAGCTCTCTGCACAGGATAAAGCCCTTGAATTGAGTGTATCTGGGAATTTTGTGACTTTATATCTTTCTCCCTGTGAAAACCAGAAATGAATGCCACTGAACAGCTAATCTAGTTACTGGCCTGAGGGTCCAAGCTATTGATGCTGTGCACTCCAAAGCCTGCTCACTTCAGGGCTCTCCAGCTAGGGGAATCCTGTCTACTCAGTACAGCTGCGGTGCACTGAAATTAGCTCCACTGACATGATGCCAGCCATAAGCTGAGAAAATACTTGCTTCTCTCCTCTCATTGGAGTGCAAGGAGAATTCAGTATCTTGAGCTGTGGCCAGGGCACTGTCCCCATGGCTACCCAGAGGCTTGGTGCTCTGAGGACAACCACCCTACTTGCCTGCATGACCTCCACTGCTGTAAGAACAAGTCAACTGTTTTTTCCCAAAAACAGCCAGTTATACAACTGGTATTTTCCTGCAGCCAAGAAATGACCCCTCAATGATGACCACCCCTGGCTGACTGCAACATGTGCCCACCCAGAGCTGCATGCCCACATGGACCACCAGCCAGCATGTGAATTTGCTGTAAGGAGAGCAGCCAGTGGAGGAAAGGGATGGTGCTGGACTATCCCAATGCCATAGAAATACTTTACCATGCACCATTTTCAGCAGTGTGAAGGACAGAGCCCGGTATCTGCACTGTGACAGCCATCTGAGGGGACGATGCCTGTTGATCCTTGCATTTTTGTCTACATTACATTTTTTTACCAGTGGCTGATACTGCAAGCTGTCTTGGCTGCTGCCTGCTTTGGGAGAGAAAGAAACAATTTCACTAATTTTTGTGAAGTAGGTGGCAGCTGTGACAACACAGTGAAGATCAAATGCATCAGGCTGCAAAGAGACTAACAGACTCTCTAAATATAGACAGCAAAATCCACTCATCAGTGCTCACTTGGCATTGCCTAATGAACTGAGCAGATAAATCATCTGAGCATTTTGGGGAATGTAAATTGGCATCCTTTCTAGTGTCATCCATATTAATCAAGAGAACAGACCAGAGTTAATATAAACTAAGGTGGAAGAAACAATTTTCATGTGTCTTTTCATGACATCCTTTAGAGAAGACTCAGTTAATTGGCATCCAGATAAAAGAAACACCTTAGCCTGACAAGGAAAAAAAACCAAAGACAGTGCTACTTACGCTAGAGCTATGAACATTGGTTTTTATTTCCTATTCACATAAACTTTCTGAACTTTCTTCTGTTTGTGGAAATAGTAATGTTAAAACAACAAAGCAAAAGGAACTAATGGTAGAAAAGTTAACAACAATGGATTATCTGTGGAAGAAATGGAGAGGGACAAGCTTCCTCTGCAAGACACTGTTCTTTGTGGAAGGCAGGTGGTTCCTGCACAGTGATGATGTCCTAACACTGTGAAAAGATTCTGCTGGACAACATGTGCAAGGATGGAGCATGTCCAAGTGCTTGAAACTACAGAAATGTATATGCTGCCAAGGGAATATCATTAGCCCATATTGTACTGTTGTAAACTGAAAGGCAGTAATTTCCCTGAGGTATTGAAATGAACAAAAAATCACCAAACAACAGCATTTGGAACTACTTCAAGATCTGTACTGGAACGTGTTTGGGGATTACACTTCCAATACGAAGTGTAGCTTAATGTAATGTTTAGGTAGATCAAGACTGGAACATCTGGTCTTCAGCCAGATATCTAGTACTTGAAGATACATTTTTTAGCATCTTCTGTAGCTAGGGGCTCTGAAGTCTGGAAATAAAGTCTCACAAACAAAAGCAAGTTGTTCTTTGAAGGCTGAAAATAGTCATAGAATCATCATGACTGGAAAGGACCTCCAGGATCATGAAATCCAGTCCTCACTCCAACATCTCCCTAACCCCTAGACCATGGCTTCAAGTGCTCTGTCTACTTGTTTTTTAAACACCACCAGGGTCCGTGACTCTACCAACTTCCTGGGCAGCTTCTTCTAGTGCCCACTCTCTCAGTAAAGAACTTCTTCCTAATATCCAATCTAAACCTCCCCTGATGCAACTTGAGGCCATTTCCCCTCAGCCTATCATTAGTCATTTGGGAGAAGAGACCAGCACCAGCCTCACTACTACCTCCTTTCAGGTAGCTTTAGAGAGCAATAAGGTATCCTCTCAGTCTCTTCTTCTCTAGACTAAATAATCCCAATTCCCTCAGCTGCTTCTCACAGGGCCTGTTTTCTACACCTTCTCACCAGCGTCATTGCCCTTCTCTGTTCCCGCTCTAGCACCTCACTGTCCTTCTTATTCTGTGGTGCCCAAAACTGGATACAGTGCTCAAAGTGCAGAGTACAGGGGCACCATCACCTCCCTACTACTGCTAGTTACACCGTTCCTGATTCAGGCTAAGATGCTGTTGGCCTTCTTGGCCACCTGGGCACACTGCTGGCTCACGTTCAGCCAGCTATCAACAAGCACCCACAGGTCCTTTTCTGCCAGGTAGCTCTCCAGCCACTCAACCCCACACCTGTAGTGATGCTGGGAGTTGTGACTGCAGTGCATGAGACTGTTGTCTTAAGTGTTTTTGTTGTATGCCCCATTCTTCCCCTCCTTGCTGTATCACTGATCCTAGACATTCATTACCACTGCCGTTGTCCCTGCTCACTCCCCTTGGAGTCATGTTTTGAAATTAGTGTGATTATCCAAAGCATTTAATCAGGACAAAGTTTTGCTGGTTCACACGTCTTTGTAATATATTGCTCTGGTTTGGCTACGATCTTTTTCTTCATGAGAGCTAGTATGTGGCTGTGTTTTGGATTTGTGCTGAAAACTGTTGGTAACAGGGATATTTTAGCTATTGCTGAGCAGTGCTTGCACCGTCAATGTCTTTTCTGCTTCTCATCCCACCCTACCAGCTGGAGGTAGCGAGGGTACACAAGAAGCTGGTAAGGGGACACAGCTGGGAAAACTGACCCTAAAGGACCAAAGGGATATTCTGTACCACATGACGTCATGCTTAGCTTGTAGAGCTGAAGGAGCTTCTGGAGAGATGGTGTTTGTCTTCTTAAGTAACCATTATGTGTGGTGGAACCGGGCTCTCCTGGAGCTGTCTAAGCATCTATCTGGACCATCGAAAGTACTGAATGAATTCCTTATCTTGCTTTGCTTGCATGCATTGCTTTTGCTTTACCTATTAAACTGTCTTTAACCCAACCCATAGGTTTCCTTCCTTCCTTCTATTCTTCTGATTTTCTCTCCTATTCAAACAGGGCAGAGTGAGCGAGTGACTGTGAGAAGCCTGGTGGCTGGCTGCGGTTAAACCACAATATTTAACTACTGGAGCAGAAAATGTTACCTGAAAAAATACCTTGCTTGGTTAAACCCTTGGTTCCCATAATGTTGAAAAGCCTTCACGACACTCTCTGTCATTGATACTAGGAAAATCTATCACCTGCAATCAAAGCAAAACAGCCACCCTTCAATGCCAGCAAAATTCAAGAAAGCAGGGCAAGGATACAAAGGAGATCTTTCCATCCACACCTTTACTGTCACAGGTAACCATGTCATTGTTATGAAATTAGAAAGCTCCAATTGAAAAGACAGTTATTATATTTTGAGTAACATTAATACATTTATTTAATTGTAATTTACTTTTCATTCATAAAAAGGACAAAGCACAGTCCTGCTCTACTCATTTGAAAATAAAAGATAAAAAGCAACTAAAAAACCAGTTCAATATTTATCAGTATCAAATAATAGTCATATCAATTTTCCTGAAATATAAAGAAACAACAAATATGTCTATCTATATAAATTTTAATTAAGAACCTTGCATTTTAAAGCAGATGGTACATTAGTTTTTCTTGACAACAATTTGAAACTGAAGGTCCCAGTCAAATTTATAGTTATGTGAATCAGAAAAATCTCCAACTAACCGATCAAGATGTGAGATCTACCTCATCTGTGCTGCTGATCTTAAAAAAGAAGTGGCTCTCCTATGTCGGTCATTTCCATGCGAAAACTAAACAGTTTTGCTTTTTTACACCATGTGTTAGAAAAGTAAAAGGCAATCATGCATTTGGCAAAAGATTTAGTTGTGGTTGTGGATTATATAAAAATGAGTCATACTGCAAAAGAACCAAACCAAACACAATCAAACATGTTGTTTTTTACAGAAGGCTTACATTGTTATTAGTTTCTTACATATGAAGACAGCTCATTTCACTTTCAAATAATTCTACAATTTATGAAACTCAGTAGTGTTTGACACTTAGACATTCCTCCGTAGGGAAATGATCACTTTCACCTATTTAAAAAATTTTCATCTTGTAACAAAGAGTTAAAATGAAATGAAACCAGTATTATTGACATTTCTTAATGAAGGCTCTACACTTTTACATGTAAATATATAGTACAAAATTATACAAAGAAAAGAAGGGGTTGTAAATTATTAATAGACCTAGTCTTGCTTCATGTAAATATTATCATTATGGACCTCTACAGTACCAGTTCTAAAAGATAAAATCTATTTCTAAGTAGCCAGCAAGGTTGTGCTAATAAAATATGATTCAAAGCTTATAATTCTTGAAGCATCAGACATTGCACTATTACTTGAGCCAGCTGATTCAATATCACCGCGTTCCTTCAACATTCACACTCAGACTACTTCCCAGCACACAATGGAAAATTAAAGGAATATGCATTTCTTTAACAATGTAAAACAAACCCAAACAGACCAACAAAAAAACCCAACATCGAAACGCTCTAGACACAGTCAAAACAAAACCATTCTCTATCTCAAGCAGAGTTCCCATTTTGCAAAGGCCATAGTAAACATTTAACTTTGACTAACAGTTGGGATCTGACTTTCATATAGTAACATACATTTGGATCATTCAGTACTCTATCAAATAAGGAAACAGTCTCAGAACTTTAAAACTCTTATTTACAACACTATGAACATCAGAACAGTATCAAGTTCTTGAAAAGCATATAATTCTCCCAAATGTATGCCTTCATTTCAGGAAGGTAACATCTGGCATCTGCAGCATAAAAATGTAAATATAATAATTTTTTTACTGTGCTACTCTGTTTTTGCCATTTATTTATTGTATATCTTTTTCTCTTTTTTTTATATTTTAAATCTTTTCACTTTAAAAAATAACATACGTTTCCTAACATTTCATGGTCCACTTTGCTGATTTAACATGGACTCCACCTCCAAACCCCCCAGGTTATATTGCTACCTTAACAATAATAATAGTAAAGCTAAATCAAAACCAACACGTTACACTGCTCCCCCGGAAGCTGATATTTGACTCTAAAAGCAGCAACAATGACCATAACAGAATTGCTTTAAGAAAACAATATGGTAAGTCTTGTGTCAGCGAAGAACGGGCAAATTCCTTGAAGCTGAGCACACTGTGCATGTCTTGTGTGTTCTGAACACACCAAAAAGAAACAAATTCCCCGTCACCAACTTTTACTGCAAGTCCTTCAAACTCTATCCAATAGCCTCAAGAAGTATAGCTCTGAAAACTGAAATGCTTTTGCTTTGACTGTCTCTCTAAAAAAACAGTAATCTGAATAAATGATGATGGGGCCATTCAAAAATATGCAGTACACAAAACATATAGGATAGTACAGACAGACGTAGTACTCTTACATTTATCACATACAATCAACATTTCAACCTCTATTATAATTCACGATTTGTTATTCAAGTTAAAGCACCTACGTATGGTGATTTTACTTTCACTGTACAGCCTATGTTATTGGGTTTTAACACTGGAACTTGCCCCATGGGACCGAATCATGCAACTGTCACAGATCAGCATAAGTGTTTTTATAAGGCATATTGGAACAAGTTAAAAAGATTTCTTAGCCTTTCAAAAGTTGATTTACTTCATGAAGGAGTTCCTGGATGCCTCAGTCCTCTTGAAGTTCATAGGAAATCGGTAAGGTATTTATTTTAAAGTGTAATTTATTTGGCTTAGGATGGTGCCACAGGAATCAAAAAGAGTCGTGATCCTCATCTTCGAAGGGAGTCCTTTGTGTTAGGCAGAGGACAAGGTAAATCCAGCTACATTCAGAATCCCGAGCAGGTGAGGAGACCCAGGATGGGCACCACCAGAACCAGGAGCAGAGTTGGTACTCCAGCAGTGGCACCTGCACATCAAACAGATACAACATGGTGTTGAGCTTACTCCAGCATTACTCTGGGGGGAGGGTGGGGAAAAACCAACCTTGGATGTGAGCATGAACACAGGGTACCAGTGCTGGAAAACAGGCTGGTGTATCAGCACAGATCCTACCTGTGTGCATAATCTGGAATGGACAAAGACACTTGCTATAGTACAGGGGAGAACTCTTTTGTTCTGCAAGAGCTGTTTATGCAGAACGTTTATAGAAGCAGTGAGGACATTCAGCACCCATCAGTGTATTTTGATTTGGCCAATCCAGCAAGCCAGGAGGTTATACCAGGAGGTAAAAGGTCAAAATAAATATTTAAACATGTGAAAACAAAATTAATGGAGCCTTTAAAATGCGATGAAGCAAAGAGACACCTTTGGAAATGTTACTGTCCATGTGATCAGCAATAATCTGAGAGATGCCAAGGTCCGCTTGTTTACCTGCAAGATTACAAAGTCCAGACGGCCAACTTCTAGCAGTGTGGCATTTACATCTGTTAAAGTCACAAGGGTCTTTTTTAAACAAATATTTGAAGAAAAAAATATTGACAGCTTTCAAATTCTCCATGGCTCACCCTGGCAGACAAGCGTAAGAATTACTATTATGTCAGATGCCTTGTGTTGTCATGATCGAGCTCCCTGTTAAGAAGCACCTACATGAGAAAAAACTCAGCCAAACTGTGCACTGCTGTCAGCCTTGGAGATGGGCCAGAGACACTGGAGAATGGGCTATTATTTCATTCCAGAGAGGGCTCATCAAGGTCAGGATGGTGGTGTGTAGGTGGGCAGTGCGGGACCCAGATTACTGCTCATCTTGTTGTTAAACAGAGCCTAAGGGTAGAAGTGATTGCAGCTGGTGGTGACAATCCTGATGTGTCTCCAGTAGATGTTTTTTTCTGAATGAGGAAAAAACACACTGAAAAAGTAACACATGAACCAAGGAGCACAGATTACAGCAGGCAGCCCTAAGAACAGGCACAATATGGCAAATTTCAAGTATTCTTTCATAAAATCTTAAGTCTTAAAGGAGCACTGGCTTTTTCTCATCACACCTCTTGCAAGGACAAGAAACCACATCATCTGCACCATGTTGTAGTGGAGAGTGTGCCCTCCCCATTCCAGGAACAGGAGTATGGCTAGGCATGCTTATGAGGTGAACAAATACCATAAGAGAAGATGTGCCTAAAGGTGTTCAAGTGCACATATGTACATCTTGTCACCTAGCCAATAATTTAACAAATTCTGAACCATAAACCTACTAGCAAAGAGGAGGCCTGTCTTGTTTACAGTTAAATTCAGTAGTGTATTTAACTGTTACTGGAAAGTTAGATCTGAAAGGCAGTGTCTCCTAACCTGTGGATGAAGGTCTATACATACCCCATCAAGCACATATTCAGAAGGCAGGCTCCAAGATAGTGACAACTCTTGCCCTGCCCTACCTGTTTCTGTCCCAGGTGGTGTAAACAAGTCTTTTCACTGGGTTCTTCATCTATGTGTCAAAGTACTGGTTCTTAATGGATGAATGATGCCATGGAGGACAATTACCTGGATTTCATGCTTAAAGAATATCCACAGAATGTGTATTCTGCCTTTGTCAGACAAGGACAGTGCAATGCAAAGACACAAATAAACTTGTATTTTGAATGTTTCTGATGAATAATCACATGAAAAAAGATTGTCAAGTTTAGCAGAATGATAAGCAACTATAAGAAATTGTCTATTTGCACGCATGCATGTATTCTGCAAAGAGAAAGGAATAATAAACTTCCCCTGAGATGTGCTCACTGAGTCCAGAATTAATAATTAGCAATCCACCTCATTACAGCAGTTCCTTACAAGGCTCACGTACTGTTGCAGGCACATGTCTAACAGCTTTCTGCCATGAGGAAGATTCTTCTCTCAGCACATTAACAGAACATTAGGAGGACACATTAAACAGATCATATCTTCTTTTTTCTTGCCAGATTACTGACCCATGTGTCAGGAACCATACTTTACTGGAAACACCACTCAGCAGTGCATGACAGCCAGTACACTTCTGCAGTGTACTGATGGAAATTAATGTAAGTTTTGCCTGATTACAGACTGTAAGATTTAATTCTGTGCAGTAATGCAATTGCTATCCGTCTGCTTTAACACACTTTAAAAACTAGAGAAATGCCAGATAAAGATTTAATAAATGTGTACAAATAAACATATGGATGGAAATTAAACAGAAGGATTATTAACCTTGGTCTGAAGTCTGGCCAGGAATGAGCTGGGTACATTTAGCACCTGAAGATTCATTCCTCAGTATTATAATCTCTCATCCAGCATCTTGCATGCAAGCACAAACTGCACTCATCAAAGTCAAGGCAAAAAACAAACCAGTATCACATGACCTAACTACCTCTCTAACACTCCGTGTGGGGAACGTGACATCAAGAGTACTACTTTGTTTTAAATGAAACACATTTTCCCACAAGACCGAAGCAAAATTGTAGTATTCTCATGGAGACCTTATGATTGCCTCCTATAGAGTCCCTGTAGTTAATGTATTTAAACCTAGGACTAAAATATCTACAGAAACATACAGTATGTAGCTTAACACTGAACACCAGTTGTATGGGATGTGTGCAGTTAACCTAACTTTTCCTGCCTGCTGTTGTCAGCAGCCTTTCTTACAGGTGAAATAAATGTAAAGAACAACTGCTGGACACATTTTCCTTCAGCAAATCATCTATATATCACAGGAACACCCAGTGAATTCTCACAGCTAATGCACAGCTTTCTCTTCGTATTTTACATTCTGTGTTGCCATCTGAATCACTCACTTAGGATGAAATCATTCTTCTGAATGGAGATCCTAGATTTTGGTGACATCTTGAACAGTATGCAGTGATTTTCCAATTACGTTCAAAAGAAATAAAATCAATTTAATGTCTGAATGAAAGAGGCATTAAACCAGTTCAGACTTTGATTTATTTCCCAAGCCTCTGTAACAATACACTATTGAAAAAAAAATCTCATTATTTTCTTTCAATGTTACTTACCTGCAAGATAAGAAATTTTCGGACCTTTTCCCAACATCAGTGTCTTTTCATACAAGAGTAAAAAACTTACCTGGAGATCTGTTTGGTAATCTTACTGTCATCATATCTGTGAACTGGGAACAGGTCATCTGTGAAGCTGTCATATGTGAATAACTCCTTTCTCAGTGGGAAGATGTTTGCCCTGCTAACATACACAAATTACAGGCTGTTTCTTGACTAATCCTGAGCTGATCCTATTGTGGCAAAACTCCTTTCTGCTTTTGTTGTCGGGGAAGACTGCTTAAAAAATTAATTTGTACTAAATGACATTTGTTTCCTTAGTTTCCAGATACTGAACATTGAGGAGTGTGTCAACATGAGTGCTCTCATTTGATAAGGAGAATACTTTCAACATGAGTGTCTCAGCTGCCCTGTTTATGGGGGGTTTATTTTGCCCTGTGGAGCTACCTTGGATCCCCATGCAGGACTGGATTGGATGTGATACAAAGTAAAACCTGATATAATAACCTTCTGTAATACCTGTTTTCTGAGTCTTTTCATCTTTTACCCAGGTAGAACAGAAAAGTAGGAAGGGAAGAAATGCAAGTTCTTCAGTCTAAACTAAACTGCATACAAGAAGTAGGTAGGTTTCTACTTCTGCCAACTGGTTTCTGAAAAGGAACTCCACTTGTTCCAGCTGAAAATACTGTCTTCATGAAAGACTACTGTGGAAAAAATAGGCAGTATCAGCAGGTACGATTTAAATTCTGCTACCCCTATTCATGGTGAATGGAAAATAACTGAACTCATTAGCATCACTGGTATCAGCAGAGTTATAGGTCCAACTTTCCCTTGTCTAGTGTTCGTGCACAAGGAAATATCCCTCTTGCCTGTGCCATAAACCTTTCAAGAAAGGCACTATGGAGTAGTCCACAACCCTGTGAATTACTGATTTGCAGCACAGCAGATGTATAAATAGTGCTGTCTGTGCATTTGCCCATGCTTTGTGCTGTGTATGGTTTACTGTGCATCTGTGGACCAGCTTTCAAATACTATGAGAAAAAAGGAACATAGAATCATAGAATCATTAGGGTTTGGAAGGGACCTCGAAAGATCATCTAGTCCAATCCCCCTGCCACAGCAGGATCAAATGATCTTGGCCTGTCTTCTCCTACTGGAAAATCCATATGCCAGACTCAAGTGCACATTTTGTTTTGTCTTGGCAATGGCACTGACTGTGCTGGCAGTGTGAGCAGAGGCTTCTCTGCCACTGACTCTGGCCCTGCTACAGGCCTGGTCTGCCAAAATGGAAAGATGGTCTGAGATTGGTGGGCTTCTACTAACTTCCAGCAAATGCCTATTTTTTTCTGAGATACCTCTTCCCCTTTGCAAGTATTAATGATCACTACAGATTCTTTTGCATAAAAAGTTAAGTAGGAGACTACAGGTAATACTTTAAATTACCTCTTTTAAAGCAGTAGACTCAACAAATAATAGCAAAAACAAGTGTGGAAGTCCTCCTGTGATGCAGTTATGCTTCACACAAACTTAGTGTATTTCAGGATCACTTATATGACCTAAAGACTTGTCATACCTCTCAGCAACTGCCCTGTTTCTCCAGTTTTAAGTGGTCCCTCCAGACAAACTGGTTCACTAGCAGCACCAGAAGTACTGTCAGGCTTAGCAAGGCTGAATCATGTGCTCAGCTAGGATGAGGTGTTCACTGCTGGAAACTGCTTGCTGAAGCAGCAGGAAAAGCACAGAGCCAGTTTTGGTAGCTTACCCCTGTAGAAAAACTTCTCTGTGATTGCATATTGTCTGCTGTGACAGAACACTTGGATGAGGGTGTTCCCACATAACTACACACTGCATTGCTTCAGAAATTATGGTTGACATTCATAGGAATTTGATCATTCTCTGAGAGAGTCATTGATAGATTTCCTCAAACAGGGCTAATTTTTCAGGAAAAAACTGGAGGCCAGAAGAGTTTTATTGTAACCATAAAAAGAATAAAGATCTTATTTGGCCAGCTAGCATGTCTGGGGATTTCTGAGTGAATAATCTAATCCTCCTTGCTCAAGAAAATAGTATGGTGAATGATTTCAGGATAAATTCGCCCCAAGGAGTACATCAGATGCATTGCACCTTTTCACTTGCAAATACTCCACATTTTAACAGCCACACAATGCAATGGGTAAAAAGTAAAAACTCTTCAGGTGCAAAATCGTGGTGAATTAATGAGAAAAATCCTATGGTTTTGCAATTCCTATATTGTTGAGAACAAACATTGTACCTATAAATATTTGTCTTAAAAATCTCCATCTTTCAGCCTGGTTGAGGCAACTAGTGGACTGCGAAGGGACAAAATAAATTTAACAGGCCGTCTCAGTTTGAATTTGGCCTTGCTCTTCAGCAAAGCAGAAAACAGTCTTAAATCAGGCATGAAAGTTACTGCAGAAAGAAAGAAAGAATACAGGTGGCCTGACATGTGCTTCCCCAGAGCAAAATAATGTTATTTTTACTGATAAGGATACACTTTGAACAACTGGGTTCTGTTAAACTGGAAAGGTCAATAGGAATAGGCAGGATAAGCACTTTAGAGAGCTGCACAGGCTGCAGAAACCAGAGGCAAAGGTACACTGAGTAATGCAGAACGAGCTGAAAAGCAAAAAATCAAGCAGATTTTTATGCTTCTCAAGGAGACATTTTCAAATTGGCCTTCTGTTAGAATTTCTCTCCTGAAAGAGTTCTTATTTCCATTCTTCACCTAGAACCAGAGCAAACAAATGTGGTACTCTGAAACACTCATATGAACTTAGGTGAAGAATCTTTCTGACAGTTCCTACTTTGACAGAAATAATACTCCTCCTTCCCACTGACTGAATATAAACTTTGTTGAACAGGCACAGAAGACACACTAGGTACGAGTGCCTACTTCTAAGAAGGCTGTTGTCAAGTCTAAATCTCTTTGTTCTATGAACAGGCTCTGGAATACAGTGGAAATTAAATAGTAAAATAAATGGCAGTAATCTGTAAAGGCAGGAACATTTTGGCCTTGAAGTCCTTCAAGTATTCTGCCAAGATCACAGAGCATTTCAGTATATAATATGCCCTATTTAATATAACTAGAATGAACTATCTATCTATCTATCTATCTCGACAAAAATACAAGTATATGATGTAGTCACTGGCACTTAGAAATTCCAGTTAGGACATACATGATTTTACCTACTCTTTATATCTGTAGCAACAAATAAATCGGTTTATACAGGAATACAAACCTGCCAACTATTCACAGTACAAACTGTTGTACTTCTAGTGAAATATTTATCATTTAATGCACTGTCAGGAGACCAGAAGTTTGGAAGCTACACAGTTCATAAGAGCAGTGAAGTACTGAGAACTGAGATTGATACATGGATGATTCCTTTTTTCCTGTAAGAAACTGTGAATATCCAGGTTCTCATGGAGGATTGTGGAGGAGAAAACTCCTCTGGCTTGCTTTTCTCCAAGCAAGTAACCTTGAGAGAGACAGTCTGGACTGGGTAACAGTAGGTATCTGCTTTGGAGGAGAAGCTGAAGCAGCACCAACGTGTAAAACTGGGGCTGCTTGCAGACATCCCCTGGGGAGATAGTTCTGGTGTCTCTCTCTGCAGGACTCTCCTTCCTCTCTGCTGACAGGCTGCTGTAGACAGAATGGACCTAACCAGCTAATAACCTGGACTGTAAGTTTAATGGACATTTTCTATGATAGGCTAGGATGGATTTTTCTTTTGTTATGGACTTTGTCACTACCTTTGCATTTTCTGTTGGGGTACCTTAGGTCAGAGGTACGTTAGGTCATCACAATCTTTTATTTCTATAGTGATCGGTTATGCAATCTTATCCTTATGCTATGTAAAAACTGACAATAAACTGTGCTTTCTGCTCATCACCTTGCTGCATGGACTGGGGTACAGAATTATCAAAACACCTGGTCCCACCCCTGGGGCTGCCTAGTCTGACCTCACACTCATATCGGGACTGTTGCCAACATTGAATGTCATAAGCTGTAGCTCTGCTTATCTGGACAACAGAATTCTCTAAAAAAGAATCCTGCACAGTGTCTCTGGATAGCCTACTCCAGTGCTTCCCTGCCCTGTGGGTGAAGATTTTGGTGATGTCCAGCCTGAACCTCCTCAATTGCAATTTCTGGCCACTGCCCTATATTGTATTGTCTGCTATTACCAAGACTTTGGATTCATCTTTGTAACTGCTCTTTATACTGTTACATGTTTCTGCTAGATCATCCTTCTCAACCACTTTAAACCTTGATGTTTATTAAAGGAACTAAACTCTGTGATGTTTCCTTAATACTAAGCCAAAGAGCTATGCACCTTCCTTAGGACCAAAGGGTGTTTCTGAAGTCCCTTATATTTTGCCAATGAAAAAAAATGGAGAATTTCTGTCAGAGAATCACCGGGTTTCATTCTTTTAACAGACATTTTTCATCAAAACATTTCTTAGAGTTGCCTAACCTAGGTTTTCTGAATCACTGTCCTCATTAAGAGGATAAGGAGTGCAGTAAGGTTAGGCACATGCAACTGAGAGGTGTGAGTACACTACCACTCCAAGGCACCCACCTGAGGTAAGACAGATGGATATCATTGTGCTGAAAAATACCACAAAGATTTGAATAAGGCAGTTTCACATCTTGCTACTGAAAATTAAAACACATGAGAATTGTCCTGACTGGAAGTATTCCCTTCTTCATTCCTCTGATCACGTCTGCAGTCCTGTCTAGCTTATTAAGGAGAAGAAACATAATGAGTTGAGCTTTCCAAAAATTACCTTAAATCACTCCAAACACTACTTGGATGGCTTTGATTCCTCAAAGCAATTAAAAATATTGTATAAATGTAGTTCAATAGTTAAGTGACCTACCAAGAGGTGAACAGAGAATATGCATTTGTATTAAATTAAATCATTATGCATCAAAGAGATTACACTATTAAAGCGAAATACTAATCTTGGTATTCACTCAGTGAGCTATGTGATCTTTTCTGTGATATTCTTTTTCACTACGCTGCTACATTTAATCACAAGAGAGCTAAATAATGTTCTTTTGGGCTTTTTCCATCTTATTCTAATGGTACAGTACAATTAATATAAAATATACAAAGCATTTTCTTTTCATAAAAGGGAAGAAGTATAATGTTCCTCTGTTGGTATAGTAACAAAACCCTGGAAGTACCTGTATGATGTATCTCAATGACTGGATAAAGTAACAGAGTGGTATAGTTCAGCCAAACTGAATTTGAATGTCAGACCTTTAGTTAACAGATAAAGTGATGGTCCTACTAAGATAGTGTCAACCAAACGCTTTCTGACTGCACAGTGAATCAAAATGTGCTTTTCTTCTTCTCCTTAAACATTTTAAAATTCAGTCACTGCTTGAAGGGTAACATCCAAAATGTCAAAAACAGTTGACAGCTTTTCAGGGTTTCTGAAGAACTTCTCCTTTGTCCATCAGCTAGATATTATTCAGACATTTCATACTACTGCAGTTTCCTGAAGCTGGGTGTACATGGTCAGCTTTAGTGAGTCTGGCCAAAGGCCTATCTAGTTCAGGACAATGACTCCAACAGCAGTCTTTAAGAGATTCAGTGGAAAGGAAAAAGGAATCAGGGGACCCATGATACAATCTTCCTCTTACGTTCTTTCACACTTGTGTCAAAGCAGCTCCTGAGCATAAATCAGCTAGGTACTCTGAAAGGGTATCACTTTAATAGTTTTCAATCTGCTGCCTCCTGATTTTACTGAAGAAGTCTTTACATGAAGAAAATGTTACATGAAAAAAGTGAACAAGCTTTTCCTATTGCTCATGACTAACTTACTGGCCAGCTGTTCTCCAGCTGAAGACTCCTTGCTGCTCTTGCGTGCCATATCCAGAATTCACTCCATAGCTGTGCTACCCTCACTGACTTTCTCTATACTTCTATGGTATCATTCTTTACTATCTTTTAGTATCTCCAGTATCTACTTTCTAAGATCAAACACAAATATATGTTTCCATGACAGTTACACGTTCCCGTAGTATTCTTGCAAACTTGAGGATAGCCAACAAAATCTCTAACAGGTAACAAGCTATAACACAGAATGACAGAATTACAGAGGCTGGACAAGAGCTTTAAGATCATCGAGTCGATCCTATGACTTAACATCACCACATCAGCTAGACCATGGCACTAAATGCCACATCCAATCTTTTCTTAAACACCTCCAGGGATGAGGACTCCACCACTTAACGTGCAGTGAGGTGCAGCAAGTTGTCATAAATTTATTGTTTTGCTAATGGTTAAAGGCACTGCAAAGGTCTCATGCCTGCATGTGGTGGAGCCACCACCTCCAGAGGTACTTAAGAGATCTGCAGGTGTGGTGCTCTGGCAAGGTTCAGTGATGGGCTTGGCAGTGCTGGTTTAACAGCACAACTCAATGATCGCAAAGGTCTTTTCCAACCAAAACAATTCTATTCCACATTTCTGTGTGACCATGCAACAACTGTCAGTGGGGAGCAGGCATGTGGAACCTCAGACTGAAGGTGAAAGGAGAGGAATTCATACAGTCCTTTTACAGACAGTGGCTACATAAATAGACATGAAAATGTTTCTGTGGTCTGTCCTACTGTTGAGTTCAAATACAAGAAAAAGAGAAGATATTGAAATTAAGGAGAATACGGTTTTTCAGGAAGATTTCTGTTCTAGCACTGAATGCATGGAATTGTCAAACATCACTTGTCAAAACAAGATGTGGAAGGGGGCAGAATTAATAAATTAAAAACATGATGAGATTAATGTGATGATGAAGAAAAACAAGAGAAATACCAGAGAAGTGAGTACATTTCAGGGTGATTTATGTTCCAGACTAATGGGTATTCTGAGTATTTTCAACTTAACTTTTGAGCCATAAGAGAAAAGCAAATGCCTTGTGAAAATTACTGTTCTTTTAGAGGAGAGCTCATTTGGACATGTATTTTTAGTTTAGTAGAAGCCTTTTGCTATATTCTTGTTATAGACATACAATAAGCTCAAAGATCATTAGCAGAGGGATGTCACACCATTTATATGAGTATTTTAATCAATTACCTGTGTCTTCCTCTTTATTACTATGATCGCCTTCACAACAGACGAGCATGTTCAAATTATGATAAAAAAGTTTTATTGTATGACATGAAAGGTGAATAATCACTTGATTTACTTGCTCCTAATATGTGTAATAAATACTGATGTCCCCTTTAAATAATAATAATTAAAAATAAAAATAATAGTAGTAAGAAGAAATTAAAAGATAAAATTATTA
Organism: Upupa epops; assembly: GCA_013397515.1. Classification (NCBI taxonomy): domain Eukaryota; kingdom Metazoa; phylum Chordata; class Aves; order Bucerotiformes; family Upupidae; genus Upupa; species Upupa epops. The sequence goes on from VZRI01012866.1 coordinate 379,098, forward strand.
AAATGCTTGTGTAAGTTACTGCAGGTAAAACCTTTGTATTTTCTTTGAAAAAGCTATGCCTCACAGTAAATATTATTTCAGGCTCCTAAACATGCTTCTTGCAAATGTAATTATGATCTCTCTCTCTACATAAGTGCAGTTAACACAGAGAAGCAGTAATTTTGTTCCCTTGCTACAAGCAAATACAAGGCATACATTATTCTTTGTCCATGTCACTATTTGAGACATTGCCGTGATGTCATATTTGAAGGTGAAGGTGCATGGTATCTTCCTTTTTTCAAAACATTTCCCCAAATCAGAATTCACCTTCCCCTCTCCCCTATCCTGTACACAGTTTTAAAATTTAAGATCTTGATTGTATATTTTCTTACTCTGGTATAAATTAGGCCAATGCAGTTACACAAGTAAAGTGAGAAAGGAACTAAGCACCATATGTCTTACTGACTGTGAGACTGATTTGATTCTCTTCATACCAGCATTATAACAAAGCCCTGCAACCCAAACAGTGTGCAAGAAAGGAAATAAAAAAAACCCCAAAACCCTCAGCTTTTAATACATTTCAAAGAATGCAGATAAGCCTATTATTAGCCACTGAAATGGACTCCTCTGGTTAAACAAGTGGTTCCAACCTTCAGCTGGTTGTGGTAATCTCAAGAATGAATTATCATTACTAGGATGGGCTTCAGAAACATCCCCAGATCTCCAACTGTAGAACAGGCACTGGCCAACAAAATAAACCAGCTGATGACTGTATTTTATGCTGATATTAGCTGTACACTGAAATGCAACATATAAACAGTGAGTCACGTCATCATAAGCATTTACATTTCAAGATGTTCACTAAAGAAAAAGGCATGTGAGATGGCTGTGTTTAGTAAACTACCTTTATATCTACCTCAACTAAACCAGTATTTCCTGTAGGGCACTGATGGGTTATATGAGAGTTGCTGCAGGACATTTGCCTCCCCTTCAGCATGTAGCTGGGTTTTCTGTCAGAAGGAAGATGGGGAAAGTACAATGTTTCTTCCTTAAACAAGAAATTGAGCTAGAAATAACATATGTTTCTAGTTTATCTTACATTTAACTTTTAAATGTATTTTTTTAATTAAAATGTGCCATAGTTTCAATATCTAACTTAGGGTCGGTTAGGGTTCATGGACTGGATGTTCTTCTACTCAAACATAATTTAGATCTAATTCAGCAAGTGCCAAGAATTGTTCAGAGTATGACAACAGGCTGAAAACACAGTAGCTTAGCAGAGCAACCAAACAATTCAAATAAACAGATTCAGTCTGAAAAAGGATGTAATTCATACTTCTGAAATACAGACCAAAAGGTGTCTTCTGGTGTCCTGATTGGTCTCCAGCTGCTGATCCTGAAAACTTCAGATCTGCTTCTGAGTTACATTCTAGATGACAACTGATTATACAGTTTATACTGATTACACGGGAGCTTAGACACAGCAGTATTATGTGAATCTGGATTTGATTCCCAGTGAACAGCAGCAAAATATCAACCTGGAAAGCAGCCTTTCTAGTATCCTTCAGTGTATCCTTCCAGTTTGATCAAGAATTGGTCATTCCTGGTCGGCACCCAGGCTATCTGAATCCCTGCTTGTCTTTTGGTTAATTTTCTATTGAATTTGCTTACTGCAGGATTAATTAATTAATTTGTTTGCAAACTAGAATTTGATGCTTAAATGTCAAGTAAGGCAATGGTTCTTTCTGGATCTGCAAGATGCCTTAGCTTTTGCCTTGGCTGTTGTTTAAAAGTATAAGTCCTGCTTTAGCCAGTAGACCACTAGAATTCATTAGAACTCACATTCCTACCGAACTAGATCTCTTTTTCACAAGTTTCTGAGAAAAATCAGCACTACTCAAAAGTGTCTCATCACCTTATCATCATTTTTGGGCAATTATTCTAAACTCTGCCACACTACTGGAAAATTTATTTAAGAATAAAAATTAGCAAATATAACTTGTCATGTATAAGTGTTAAAGCTACATTTCATTCCACTCTTTGAAAAAAGTGTGGTTTAAGCCCAGAAATAGCCTGAGATGCTTGCCTGCCCAATCCTCTGTATACTGTGTATTCCAAAGACATTACCCTTCCTTTTGTCTTTTTTATCTCCTTCCCTGAACAGAGCCCAGGGAATGCTGTGCTTATCTAGGCCATCAGAGGCATAGTTCCTTGCTGTTCATCTGGGTAAAAGTTGTGGCTCAAAACATTTCTGCGGAGTGGAAGATTTAAAAAATTCCATTAGCAGAGAACTAACTCTCCTGGGTGTGCTAATGCTGTATGGGCACACTTGGGGCAGGTCTTGCGGGCAAGATTGATCAGCTGCAACTCAGCATTGCACTGACATAATGGTACTGCTTCCATCATGGAAAATAATCTATCTGCTGCTGCCTAACAGGTATTAGCATCACACTGATCAATGATACAAGATGACCTAAGATATATGTTAAAGATAGCAGTTTCTTCAACATTTTTGCAGCTTTTATGTTAAAAGTAATTCTTCCAGAGTATGAGAATATAACACAACATATTTTAGCCTTGGTAAAGAGGTTTACTTATTACCGCAAGACATTCCAACAGAAAATGGTACCCACAATTAACAGAGTGTATGCTAAATGGAATGTGTTCAGTCACTCACAGACCTCAAAACACAATTACTGAAGAATGGTCATTGATTTTCTAGTGTAATTTCACACTGTACAATAGTAAACTTAATGCTTTTTCATCAAAACCAGAGTAAACATATAAGGAACTATATACATTAACAAAGATGGCAAAGATGAAAACAAGACATTCATACCGAAATTCAGACAGCATGGGAACTTCAGCCACTCAAACAAGTTGTGCTGGTTATATATTGTAACACCAAGGGAAAAAGAGACAAGCCACACAGATCAGGATGGGACACTGTATCCTGGAAAGCAAGGATTCCAGAAAGAATTTAGAGGTGGTGCTGAACAAACACGATGAACACCATTTTACAGCCCAGTTCAAGGAAATAAATGGGTGATAGAAGCTTCTCATGAATTATGTTGGGAGTAGTAAGTGAAAGGAGGTGAGACCTCTTGCAGCCAGCACAGATGAAACACTGAACACAGTCATCGCGTCTACAGTCCTAAAGGAAATCTCAGAAACAGAAGAGGTGGAAAAAAGAGCTACTAAAATTAATTAAGAGATGAATAAAATGTTACCACAGAGAAATTCAAGGTGCTCAGTCTGTTGAGTATTTGACCAGTCACTCGACTGATACATATATAATTTTTTTTAATGGAGAGAATGTATCAGGCACAAAAAAGCTCTTTAAAGGTAGACAAAAGCAATAAAAGGAAGTGAAATCTCAACCTCAAAACCAGATAAATAGAGATTAAAAAATCGGGCATAAAAGTCAATAGTGCAGGTGATTAACCATTACAAAATATTCAGCAAATTATGGGTTATCCACCAGTAGATTCCATTTGATCAAGAACGGAATAGATGCTTCCTGCCAACAACAATGGTGACAACCTATTAATTCACAATAGGTGATACAATCTGTGCTGAAAACCAGCAGACTGGAAGTCCATTCCTTTAGGAATGGGTAGGTTCTCTCACCCAGTACAGAGATAATATATCATTACATTGCCTTTAAAAAAAAGACACATTAATGGTTGTACTGATTGTTTGGCAAGAGTACTATTCATGTTTAATCATTATTCCCCAAGTTAATTTTTTTTTTTACTTAAAAAGACAAGAACAGTAATTAAGTGCTTAAATTATAACCCTGCAGAGACATTATCCAAGTCCTTGATGTTTATTCATATGTTCTACTTCATACACTGTGTGCTATGGCACTACTTAAATTATAACAGAAAAGAAACATGTAGTCCCTATCTGAGCTTGTATTCAGAGTTAACTTGGAGCACAAATTCAACCAGCATGAGCCATGCTCCCTTCCCCTTTATTTCTGGTCATCCAGACCACTCCAAATTTGACCATGTTGCATTTCACTGCTAAAGAGGTACAGGACAGGAGTGGTGGAGCCCACCTCTGCCTAGTGTGCAAGAAGAAAATATTCAGTCCAACATTTGCCAGGTTTGGAAAATGGAAGTTATCTGCTCACCTGAAATTTTTATTTGAGCTACTTCTCCGTCTCCCCCTTCACTGTGTGCTCGGACTTCAACAACATATTCTCCATCACTGGGGACTGGGACTTCTATTGTGTGCTTACCAGTTGAAAACAACTTGCCTTCATGCTGTCCATCTGGTCTATAAAGTACCTAGGAAAGTCACAGTAAGAGAGTTATTGAAATGCTACATTTCCACAACACCACGGTTACACATGTACAGTGTGTCAGTGAAAAGGTGTTAGTTTTTTATTTATATATGCAGCCTATATAAACTTCACGGTTGATATGACCTCCTTCTATTTTCGCACAGAGTGAATCTACAAAGCATGTTTCCTCTTTGCTTTCTCTCTTACAAAAACATGCCATCTTTGAAAAAACATTTCAGCCCTTATATTTCAATGAAGCAATTCAATGACTGAGGGTAATAATTCATGGTGACAAAGAACATAAAATCTGAGGTCTCATCTGGGTTTTCTGACACAAAATTTATCATAGTTTTCATAAATGAAAACGGTTAAGAATTTTATTATTAACTCTCAATGCTAAATTGTGTTGCATATGTGATGGTACACATTGTGGGACTTTTAGAGAAGAACCCTCCTGGAACAATCTCTGCGAAACACTGTCACTAATTCCCAGGAAACTGTTCAACTCATCAAGCCAAATTTGTACATGCAAGCAGCAAAGATAAACCGATTTTTGAAGCTTCCTATAATTCCTATAGTTAGTATACAAACTTATTCTACTTACACATTAATTCCATCTAACAAGGTTAAATGTCCCTTCCCTTACTCTGCCTTCCAGACTTTAAAGAACTTGCATTCCAGGAGCTAGACAGCAGGATGGCCATGATCCTGCAACGTGCCCTTGTAGCCAAGAAGACCAGTGGCATCCAGGAGTGGATTAGAAAGGGGGTGGTTAGCAGATCAAGAGAGGTTCTCCATCCCCTCTACTCTGCTCTGGTGAGACCGCATTTGGAATATTGTGTCCAGTTTTGGGCCCCTCAGTTCAGTAAGGGCACAGAACTGCTTGAGTGTGTCCAGCACAGAGTCACAAAGATGGTTAGCGGGCCTACAGGAAAGCTGGGGAGGGGCTATTTACAAGGGTTTGTAGTGGTAGGACCAGGGGTAATGGTTTCAAGCTGGAAGAGGGTAGGTTTAGACTGGAAGTCATAAGGAAATCTTCATGATGAGGTTGGTGGGACACTGGGACAGGTTGCTCAGGGAGGCAACCTGCCCCCTCCCTGGAAGTGTTCAAGGTCAGACTGGATGGGGCCTTGAGCAACCTGGTCTAGTGGGGGGTGTCCCTGCTCATAGCAGGGGGATTGGAACTAGATGATCTTTAAGGTCCCTTCCAACCTGAACCATTCTACGAGTCTATGATTCTATGAGTTAAGGGAGTAGAGCATCTCCCTTACAATGAAAGGCTGAAGGAGTTGGGTCTCTTTAGCTTGGGAAAAAAGGAGACTAAGGGGTGAGGTCAGTAATGTTTATGAATATGTAAAGGGCGGGTGTCAAGATGAAGGAGCCAGGCTCTTCTCAGTGTCACCCAATTTTAGGACAAGGGGCAATGAGTGTCAGCTGGAACATAGAAAATATAAGATGAAACTTCTTCATGGTGAGGGTGACAGAGCACTGGAATGAGCTGCCCAGGGAGGTTGTGTATTTCCTTCTCTGGAGACGTTTAAAACCTGCCTGGACATGTTCCTGTGTGACTTGGTCTGGGTGATCCTACTCTAGCAGGGGGATTGGACCAGATGATCTTCTCAGGTTCCTTCCAATCCCTAACATTCTGTGGTTCTGTGACTGTAGCTCTCACAGAGATGAGAAAAGAAAGAGGACCAACACACACCGCAATAAAGAAAAACTATTAAAGTGTACAACTTTTTAAGCATCCTTTTCATCCAATACGTAATAAATGTAGTCATATGGGAAATCAGGTTGCTGTAGTCACTGATCTCAACTTCTGTATAATACTGCTTATCACCCAAAATGAATTTTAGTGTCCCAGTGTTTACTCATCATATTGACTAAGCCCCCTGCTTTGCCCTAAGCCTACAGGATGTTTGTGACCTCTGAGCATGATACCTGGATCTTTAGCATGCAACTACGATTACGTGATTTGATAAAAAAATACCAACTGTCTATAAAATGCACCTCATGTAGCATACACAGAGATAGAAAATATATTCATATATCATACTTTGTATCCTTCAACTGCAGACTCATTTGACATTGCCTTCACGTGATCCCAGGTGATGATGTACCTTGAACCAGATCTTACAGAACTGATAATTCTTGGACGTTGGCTTGGAGCTGAAAAGCAACAGATGTATAATGTGCACATAAATGCAATTTCATAAACACTGAATGACATTTTTATTATGACATGTGAAAAGGTAAAAAGGGAAATTAGTCTGATCTCTATATGATTAAGGGATTGTCTCCTTCCTGAAATGAAATGCTACAACTTCAGCCAGGAAATTTTGGATGGCTTTCTCAGTGGCTGCTTTGTGGGTTTGCCTTTTTGTGTTGCCAGAATGGAAGTGGCCAACATTACCCTTCATTATGTTGCTGACCATGTGTGTATGCTGGCATGCAACTAAGTCCAGGACCTCCCAGAACTCTAGCTTAAGTCATATTTATTTGTTGAGATTAAATATTTAATTATCTAAAGACATTTCTACAGCATTTTACTCTACAGAAATTGGAGTATCCCATTACTGAAACCATTAATTATATTGCACACAGTAAGTTTATAAAATGGACTTTTACTCAACTCCAATGAACCCTGCAGGTGCAAGTTGTAAAAGACACTATTTATTGACAGAAATCTTCCAAATAGTTGTACATATTCTTAACCCGTATGTTTTAAACACACAAAAGTATTGATTTGAGTGTTGCTCAGCAAATGTTAGTGCCAGGTAACATCATTAAGTCAGGAATCATATTCAAAAACATATTCTGGTATTTAGATTCAAGGGTGTGATTTAGCTCACCCAGTTTCAAGGCTGCCTGATCCTGGCTCCCTCTACTGTTAACGAAAATGGCAACTGATCACATTTTATTTGTCAGAATACAATCCATCACACCATTGAATAAATAGAAAGACAGTGTATAGCTGCCTAAGTAATAATGGATTTGAACTGTTCATCATTTGGAATATCATGTCTAGCTTTGATTCCCCCAGTACTAGAAAGACACTGGTAATCTGGAGCGCACCTCATCAGAGGGTCACATATGTGGAGGGAAGGAAGATAAGACACCTGAGTTTATTAATTCTAGAGAAGATACTTTAAAGTGACCTAAGAGTCTCCTGTCTGTTCTTACAGGAAGAAGGAACAAGGCTTTTCAAAGAGTTATGGCAGAAGGACAATTGACAAAATGCATGAAATCAATAAAACGGCTCAGGCTAGATGCTTAGGAAAAGTGGAACAGGTTTCCCAGAGAGGTCATACAGTCTTCAACACTGGATGTTTTTGAGACCTAACTGGATCAAGCCCTTAGCACCCTGATTTACCCTGTCTGCATGTGTAGCTGACCCTCCCATGAGTTTATAATCTGATTCTCCTTACCATCTTCTGTAAGATATTCACATTATACATGGCAACAAAAGAGAGGACAAAATGCTCTGCAGAAACTTTCAAACAAGAAACCAATACCACATAAAGGGAGAACACTTGGAATATGAACGAGAAGCTACATATGCAAACGTAATGGATGTGATCCAACATGCAATAATGAAGTACACAACATTACATTTAACCTAATCCTCTGTTTACTTACGTGCTTTCCTGGTAATAATATCGATGGTTCGACTGGGAGGTCCATAACCTGCACTATTAAAGGCAGAAACATCTACATGGTAGCGAGTATTAGGCTTCAGGTTTTCCAGCTTGGTTGAATACTCTTGATTGCTCACTTGCACCCGCTGTGCAGCTGCTTCTTTGTCGTGAGCAGCCCAGTAACGAATCTGTAAGCAAGCAAATTGAAAGAATAAATTGAACATATTCAGTCATAAAGAAAATTTATAGAAAATAAAGTATGCTCGGTATCTCTGTACTACATACCCTAGGTAATAAACAAGCTAAAAGAAATCTGACAGCAAAAGAATGGAATTCATTCTACAGGCTGTGATTTTAACAAAGCTGTATATAGACATAAAGAAATAGAAACAAATTCTCATTTTATTATGAAAGCTTTTCTCACAGTGGTTTAACTAGCTCTCAGCTGAGTCAATAGAAGGCGTATGGATAATGATAATGAGAATGAGAACTATTTTCTTCTGTTTTCTTCAGAGCACAAGAATATTTTTCTTCAAACTGTTTGAGCATTTTCACTCTGAACAATGTTTTTCTACACTACAGTGCAGACTAAACTGTTTAGTCCTTTTCTACTTTTATCTAGGGACTGAAACTATGGGAAAAGCATCAATATAAGGTTGTAACACCTTAAAATCTGAAGTCAATTAATTGTACATAGAAAGTTTCCCAAGGAATTCTCTTCCATTCTACTTTTAATTCATTATGCATTACAAAGCACCTGTTTAAAAGAGAGTAACTCCTATGGAGTGATGCCATTCCATAGGGTCTGTCACACAGACACGTTCTATTCTGCATGGCCTTGTGAGATGCAAATAAAACACTGGTAGTGTCTCCTTTTTTTCTGGTTTATAACCATTTGCATAAGACTAAGTTAGTGCACAAACCTAAATGGGTGGAAAGCTGTACCCATTACATTTTGGGTTTGAGTGTTCTTACTTTCATAGTTTCTGCTTGGCTCTACCTGTGTTTATTACCACTGAATCATTTATGTTGCAGATGACCCTCAGGGTCTTACCTTTTAACTCTAACATGCCAGACCATGTCCTTAAGTACCATAGCTACATGACTTTTAAACATCTCCTGGGATGGTGATACAGATTTTGGGGTACGCTACATGAGGACTTCTTAAAATTGTTTAGGAAGGTGTTTATATTGTTGGTAATTTCTGACTTTAGGGAAATTCTTGCTTTAGAAGATTTGCCTATTGAAATCAGGTATTCTGTTATTTTATCTTTTAAACAGCAACTTCTTTAATCTTATACTCTGCTGACCTTATTTCCCCTTGGAATTTTCATTTACAAAATAGGTTAGAACTGAAGACAGCTTGTCAAAGTGCCAATATCATAGCTTCCTTTTATAAATTATGGGTATAATCTTTCTTTGGAAAAGCTTTATTTTCTCTTGTTCATATTTAAATTAAAACATTTAATAAAAATATTGTATGCATCTGAGTGAGAAGAGGTGCAAAAGAGGATTTATTTTCACCTACTTCAAGTATCTTTTGACATGGTAATAGCCAGTATCACTACAGTTACTCTCATTTAAATACTAATGTCTCTTGTAAACATTTGTGGCCTCAGTCTTGCCCACTGATGTTGCTCATATTCCGATTACTACGAATCTGACAATATCTTTATGGATTTTCTCATTCTTTCCTGGTATAGAGAGAAACACATTGTATCTGCAGACCAAACTGGCTCTGATTTTTAAATACCACATGAATACCTGCCTTTCAGCAGGCATGTACAGGTAATTTTTTGTTACATAAATACATACCCTGCACACTTCAATCTTCTAGCACCCCAAACACCAATTTAGTGTAATTTAGGCAGTCACACTCATGAAAATCCTACTTATCAGGGTGGCTGTCTTACCAAGTCAACAGCCTTTGCCCCAGAGTAAGTGAGGAACATGCTCCAAATCTATCCTGCAGTCTTCTTTGGCAAGATGGTAACCTCTGCTTGATGAATACCTTCAAACTGGTGTGGATCTTAAACCATTACAGTAATTTCAGCTGATTATGATCTTCAAGTCAGATTTTTTTTTATTTAATTGCAATTAACAATCTGCTGTAGATAAACTGCTGCTGTTGGATGCAACCATAAACTGTTAAGTATTAGGGGCAGATTCAAGTGCACATTAGGAGCTAGAGGACACTATGCCTACCCCAAGTTCAAACAAGTTTCTAGCTTGCAGCAAAGGGACACCTGTGAAGTTTTAGGTGTCCAGAAGTTTATTAGCTATGACAGGACTAACCATAGCTTTGTTGTTGATATTCACTTGCTGTGGAAGACAGACTAGTTCACTTTTAGTATGTTCTATGATGTTAATTAAGTACCAGCTTTACCTAAAGATGTCAAACACACTTGATGTGAAGTTTTTGTTAATCATAGGGCACATGCTGGAAACCTTTGAATAACTCTGTCTTTCTAAGTTAATTTGCACTACAGTGATGCTAAGGCTACCATATAACAAGTAATACACAGCATCAAACAAACCAAGTGAGAACAATGAATAAAAATGCAAATTACTCCACTGAGAACAAAATACACTTCAGGCAAAAGTAATATAATTTAAAAATTAAATTAAAATTCCAAGTATTATTCCTTGGTGCACAATGCTGTGGTCTTTACTAGTCCTCTAATGTGTGAGCTGTGTCTCACAAAATCAGAATGTTCTTCTTTACCTCTTCAGTGAATAGACAGTCATATCTACATTGTACTCTTGGAAAAGAAGATTATTTCCTTGAGAAGTACTGCTTATGCTATTCCTTCAATTCTCACTTGTTTTAAAGAATTTAAATGTATCTAGAAATAACTTGGAAATTTCTTTCACTCTCTTGCCTATCACTTGTTGAAGTATCATCATATGCTCCATTGCTTCAAGAAATTACATTTCCACTCTTTGCTCAGTAGTCCCTCTTTTTCCTAAAGATCCTGGATAATAATCCCAGGCACTTTGCTGTTTCCTGCAGATCTGCATTTACCTTGTCAGGGTAATCCATAAGTAATGAACCACCAGGGGACACAGGAGGGATTTTCACCTCAGCTTTAGAGTTTATTGTAGTAGATAAGCCAACTGTGGGAAGGGATGCCTTAGCTATCTGAATTAGTGCAGTCCTCCATCTAAAATACTCTCTTCCATGGGCCTCCTTATTCAAATTTTAATATACTGGAATACATCAGAAGTTGTTTCTGTAGGTGTCACGAAACGGCTTTCATATTTATGAAAGATTTACATAGAAGAGACATAAAAGAGATGCTTTACCTGTACTAAGAATGCTAATTGCATATTTCAGTAAACAAGGGACAATGGTGGCGCACAGTGACAAATTTGTTTAGTAAAATAAACTTCTATTTATAGCACAGAATTAGCATGAAAAATAGACAGTCTTTGGTACTGCATGCACTCAAAAGCTGTGGCTTTTAGCAGGCTATCATAAGGACTGGTAAATCTTACATTCTCTACATGGATGGAGATAGTTTTCATATTTTATCTCTTCTTAAAGTGTGAGCTGAAGCTACATCTCTGTAATGGCAAAATGTACCAGCTCACACTCACCACAATGAGGGCAGTCATCCTGACAGTATGCATTAGTGTCAAGAAAATCTAACTCCTCCTGGTGTGAAAAGCACTGTCACACAGGTGAAATACCTTCAGGTACTCCCTCAGGATACTCCCACATCTTAAACTCTAGCACTTGAAAGCTCAGTTATGTAATTTCAGGTAATAATGAAAAAGAAACTGAGAAGTTGCTTTGGTGAATAAGGGGTTTCTCTATCCTATGTTACAGGATATTTCTTGACACCAATAGAGATACCAACCTACAAGAATTTTATAATGTAGCTCACACGCTCCTTCCCCCACAACTTACAATGTAACTTCAAAAAAGCTACCTGCAGACTTAACCTTCCAGAAGAACCCTCCGTATTTTTGCCCGGTCCTATGACACCTTCATCCCTCAACAAACACTTCCACCCTCAGTGTAGAAGCACAGGCTTGCCCTTCCTGCATTACCCTCTATTAGAATGACAATGGTGACTGATCCAGAGAAAAAGATACCAGAATTAACACCTTACTGAGCTCCATGGGTAAGTGATTCAAAGCTATCAATCTGTTTATTGTGTAGCTAGATGGGAACTTCCTTCCACAGTCTTGGAAGTACTAGATTATTTCAGAAAATGAAAAAAGAAAAAAGAAATGTTCTAGTGCCACTGCTCACTTTACATATTCAAGCCACCCATTTCACACTGGATGTGTGGAAGAACAGTACTTTTCTAGATATAAATGGATGGATTTTCATTACAGGTGTCAAAACAACAACCCCACACAACAATATTATGTGCAACAGAGCTCTCCAACCATTTCCAAGGTATCCCACATTTCCTCAGAACAGCAGTCATTTTCTCTTCACCCCAAAGGTCCCTCATGCTTCATTCTTTTTATCTTTTGCTTTAGTGAAAAATCTTATCCTTTTTTCTGTTCTTTCCTGCACTCTCTTCCCTTCTTCCCTTGATGTCCCCTGACAGGGACTCAGACATCTTTATGTAAAATATATTTTAAGAAACAGACAAAAGTGAGTTGTCTATAAGAATGTTCCTCCACTGTGTTCTGTCCCCATTTATCCTTATCCCTCCAGCCACCTTATCCCATTCACTACCACAACTCTCAACATCCAGTGTTGTGCTCCATCTCCACCCTCACCCAGTACTCCTTGTTGCTGCTCTCTCCACACCACACAAATCCCCAGTGTGTATACGAGTGTCTCTTCTGGTTATCCAGAATTTGCAGGCTTTGTGCCCATTTTCTATACAGACTGCCCAGCTTGGGAGTGAAACACTGCTACATGGGCACTCCACCCAGCTCTGAGTTATGATCATAAATTGTCTATCCTGTTCTAGCAGCACAGCCCCTGTGAAACACCAACACAGAGGGCTGCTTTTACAGTTGATGTCAGTGTCATAATTTCAAACCCCACTGTCCTCTGCTTGTAATTTACATTTTTATGTGCCTACTGTGTAGGCTCTAGTTTCATATGAGACTTGATGATGGTAACAATGATAATGATGACTTATTATGATAATAGTTCCCATTGAGATATTCCCAGTGAGACCCCAAAGTTATTAGATAAATCTCATGAAGACAGAAACAGAGATTAGGAAATAGAGCAACAAGTACTACTAACTAGAACAACCTTTTTTCATAGATTTCAGTTATAAAAATACATTCTATGAGGTTACTCCTCCCTGGTATGTGCAAATTTTGGAAGACAGAGGCTACCATCAAACAGCCAACAACTTAAATCACAAAGCAACTCACAAACCACCACCTATTTTGGAGTGCAGCCAAAGTAAGCCAGCTGTATGCTGCAGAGCTTGTCAGCATCCAGTGTGCATGGATGATGGTAAGCCTTGCCTACTGGAGAACTACATGGCTATTTCTGGTTGCATCTATTCTGTGGTTGTTTATCACCTTTGTACAAGGTCAGGAACAATTTTTACCAGTACTACCATGTAGTTCTGGGCCAGATGAACGAACCTTGAAGATCTTTTCATTTGGACAACAGAAACCATGAACAAAACATCATGTCTTTCACAATAGTACTACCTCTGCTATACTGTACTGTGAGCACTTGTCACCTAGTCCTGCTTACTATAAAATTTATGGGCGAATTATATTAATAACTGCTGATAATTTAAATGGCTCCTGACTTAGTTACAATTTCACATCTGTGTTGACAATTACACCCAAAACTTAATTTCAGCATGTTTTGAAAAGGTAGCTGTAGGCATTGGATTATGTCACATAAGCAAGATTCTTCTACGAAATAATGGTGTATTCTGTCAGTGGGATCATGAGCACATACATTTGTTAGTATCATTTATTAATGAAGTTCATAGCACCAAAGATAATCTATAACTCACAATGTGAAATCTATATGGCAAGTGACAGCAAAAGAAAAGGGAACCCTAAGATACAGAGTGGGATCTGGAGTAGGAATTAATTTTGCATTTAAGTACTGACAAGAATTAAAAATATACATGCTGTAATATCTAAACTCACCTGATATCCTTCCACAGATTTATCAGAAACATGGTGCCAAGAAACAGACATTTCAGAAGATGACAAAACTTTTACACTCACATCTGTAGGTGTTTCGGTTGGAGCTGGAAGATGAAACACATGTTAATCACAGAATCTCATCCAGTGATACTGATATACTTGCTTACAGAAGCTCTTCTCACTGCAATATCTAGTATTATTTTCTTGTTATCAGACAGACAAGTGTGCTAGCCTTTAAACTGGTTTTAATTGAGCAAACTTTAAATTCAGTCATGATCTGTGTGGGAAATGACTCTAAGAAAACAAAGCAATGATACTTACACTTGGCTCAGACTATGTATTTTTATGCTTCAGCAGATTCCATGCTGAACTTTGTGTAAATTGAAAACACGCTTTGATAAACAGAACAAAGCATCCAGTCATCTACAACTTAACTGGACAGCAGTTCACATGCTATTATGTACACTGGATTTTTTTAAACTCGTTGCACACAAATAGTAATGTGTATGTCACTTAGTCATGATCATACGAAGTTTTCATTAGACCGTATATTACGTAGAGTCAGCTAGTGAACACAGGTGAGAAATAATCCAAGAGCACCCTTCTGCCAGGCATTCATCACACAGTTGAGTTTGTTTGTGTTCTTAATGCTGGACAGCAGCCAATGCAGAACACAGACCATAATAATGTTCTATGTTTTTATTAAGGGCCTGGAATATTAAGTTCTGGTTTCATTATAAGAAGCTGTTAATTTCATTGCTGCTTGCATTTTATATAAGGTAAGGACTTTAAAAAGGCATAACCTTAGCAATGTCTATAAAAGATAAAGTTTTCCAAGCTAAGAACAGCTCTCTGTTGTGAATCTTTTGAGGCAAGTTGTAACAGACAGGCATGGCAGTGTGAGCTGAGGAAAGCTTTCATATACTTAATCTTCCAACTGGGCATCCAGTCAACTATGCATCAAAACAGCCACTGTTAGGAAAAAAATCAGTTATGTCTCTCATGAAAAGTATCCTAGGTAACAAAATAATCTTATATGCAAAGTTACCTTTTGTAATTGTCTTTCAATGACTGTTAATAATGCAAATGTATAATTAAAAAATTATACATTATTGCAAAATTGTTTTCACAATGACAGGAATTTAGATAAGCCAGAGTCCTCTGCATTCATTACTAGCAATCATTACTCACTACTAGCAATGGCAGGTATGACTAGTAGTTGTCAGACATAGAACTTGGCTTAAAACGTGTGGGAACACAGAAATTCCCCAGTCATTAAAGCAAATGAAGATACTCACAGTTGTAACGAGGCACACACGGATACATTAAAAAATGCATAAGTTAGTGGAAATATTTATGCATGTATGTGTATTTATACATATATGTATGTATATACACATGCACACACATACATACACACACCATACACAGTACTGTAGGACCCTTTAAAATCTCACTAATGCCTTGGAGAGGTCGTGTTGCCTGACAGTAATAAAACCCACCTCCTAATTCAGAAGTACAGAAGTACAGGTAGAACATTTGTGATCATCATCTGTTCCAAAATCACTGACTCTTCTTCGTTATATCCACTACAGAATTTGCCAAAATGTTTCATAATGAAAAGTTCCAACAGTTTGCTGACACAGTACTCTAAACAATATTTCATCTGCTTATGCTTATTTATAATCTCCAAATAATACATATCCGTATATGGCATTTATGTCCTAAAAATATATTGCAGTCCCTCCTGAGCCAGAAAGATTACACCAACAGCTTTTTTGCTCTATAATTCAGTAATTCTACCAATAAAGGAAGCAAGCTAATGGGCCTCACAATACTTTCTCTTCACTGAAGCTGTTCATACTGCAAGATTATCTTCTGATGTTAACTATACAAAATTAAGTCTGCAAGTCATTAAGCATGTCACAAAGTATGGAGCAGCCTTTGGACAAGTCCTGATATCAGCAGAAAACTGGATTAAAAACTGGAATAACTTCCATTACATCTATTGGAAAAATTCCTTCTTACTTGTCCTACAGCTCCTGTAGGATGTGATATGGTCAGCAGTCAGGCTCACAGCTCTGCAGATGAGCTGTGAGCGCTACTGGTAAAATATGAAGCACATGAATCGGAATGCTTTGGCGACTCCAGTGTTTGAAATCAGAGAAAAGAAGTAGGTTTACTGAGCTTCTATTCCTTTCACTGGCTGTACCTTGTATCATTTAACCACAAGTGTTTCTACTAAGCTGTCTGAATTTTGCTACGGTCTAACAGAATACCAGCAGCCACTGCATTTGCTTCTCTTGGAACTACTAGACTCTGTTGTATCTCTAAACTTAGAAGTCTATACAAATACATTGCCATCCCTGACATGGTTAGTATAATCCTAACATAAATTTGTGGGAGCTTATCAGTTAACTGCTGCTGATGTCTGTAAGAAAAGATGGACACTGAGATGTTATTTGACAGATATGACTTTTGCTATATCAGAGCTATTTACTAATTCATTTACAGAATAGCAAAAGAGAAGTGCTGTGTTGCTATAACAGCTGCTGAAGATGACATCCCAAGATCTGATTTTCTGAAAAAAACGTTTAGTATTCATCTTTTGCTATCGGGAATCCTGAGTTCTTATAAGAAACAAAATGCTTGTTTTATCTTTTCTCTGTGTGTGGGCAACTTGCGTGCAAAGTTCCCAGTAGTCCTAACGGGAATCATGAACATAAATCTCCCATAAAGTACACACAGTATAAAGCAGTCGGAAGTGTGAGAATGTGGCCTTGTTATCATATCCTTCCTCTTGGCTTTTGGGTCTGGATCTAAACATTTTATGAAGGGGTTTCTGTTCTATGGAAAGAAAAATAAGAGAAAATCTTTGGGTTTCTGGCAGAATACTAAACCATGTTTTTTTTAAGACAGGCTTGAGTGATTATATTGCAATTAGAATGTTGTATATATTTCTTCTGATCTAATGTAAAGCTTGTTCTAGTACTTTCTCTCTCCAACAAAGTTTGGAAATGTTATTTAAACTCAATTCTAAAGATCACAGCAAGTGACATTATTCCACTAAGAATTAAAAAAATTTTAAAATGTAGTGAATTGTCAAAGAAGTTTTTATTACATTCTCCACTTGTTAGTTCTAACATCCATACCAGATAAAACAATGTGTCAGGAATAATACACTATTAAAATGCTGGAAACACAATGAGTTACAATCAAACTATCGTTCCTCACAGATGTGGGCCAAATTCTGACACTGATCTACTACAATAATAGGCTTTAGTGTGGCCAGTTAAGAAGAAAAATATTACTTACACATATGTTAAGATCACAGAGACACTGCTGAATAATTATGTAATGTTTTATATGACTAATATGGTGAACAGTTTCTTTTTTAAAATTCTTGAATCTCTAAAGGAACTGATCTAGACACTCAGTGTAATATTTATCTGGAGCCTTTACTCACCATCTTGGGCTGAATAAATGACAGCAGTGAGACTGAATGGTCCATCCCCTTTGTTGTTAAACGCTTTCACTTTTACTTGATACTGGGTTGAAGGTGGCATTGATTCATCTTTGTGGACATAGCGGCCAATTTCAGGATTAGTTACTGTGACTCTTCTCCATTCTTTCTCACCAAATGGCTTAAAAGCCACTATATACCCAAAGTTGTTGCCATAGTGGTATTCTCTTGACAAAGGCTAAAGAGGCAAAAGACAAACCATTATTTTTTGTAGTCACCTAAACCAGTGGATCTGTAACGAAAAAGAAATAACACAGAAAGCATCAATATGCATGTAATAAAAGCACTGTGCTAGATTCATTTTCTCCTGGTAATTTCCATGGATTGCTCTCAGTCCCTTTAAAAAGACACTGTATCTGTATGTACTTTAAATACCTCCAAAGACAGTGACTTCACCACGTCCCTAAACACAGTGTTCCAGGGTTTTACAACCCTTTCAGTTGGGTTCAGTGAAAATGCTTTCCCTAACATCTGACCTAAACCTCCCCTGGCACAACTTGAGTTCATTTCCTCTTGTCTTACCACTCTTTACTGGGAAGACACAAACCCCTCACTTCACAACAGCCTCTTTTCAGGCAGTTGTAAAGAGTAAGAAGGTTTCCCATGACTCTCTTTTTCTCGAGGCTAAACAATCCCAGTTTCCTCAGCTGTTCCTCACAGAACTTGTGTTCTAGAATACCGTTGGCCTTCTTGCTGGCTCATATTCTGTCAACTGCTGACCAACAATCCTAGGCCACTGTTTACTAGGTAGCTTTCCAGACAATCTTCCTTAAGCCTATAGCATTGCATGGGATTGTTGCAACCCAACTGTAGGATCTGGCACTTGGCCTTGCTGAAACTCACGCAACTACCCTCAGTTCACTGACCAGGGCTGCCTAGATTCCTGTGTAAAGCCTCGCTGAAGCTAACAAAGCAACATCAGTGTTTCATAACTCACTCAACATGAATGCTTGGTTTTCCACTGAATGCCACAGGATGACCTGCTCCATAACCTTCAGCACTGAGGTCATACTGAAGTTCCCCAGATTCTCCTTCCAGGCTGTCTTGTAGATGGGCACCACATTTGCTAACCGGCACTGCTTATAAATGATGGAAAGTGGCTTGGCAAGCCCTTCCACCACCTCCATCAGTCTTATAGGGTGGATCCCATCTGTCCTTGTATGTCTAAGTGGTACAGTAGGTCACTGACCATTTCCTCTTGGTTTATGTAATTACCATTTAGCTCCTCATCCGCACTGTCCACTTCAGGGGGCTACTCACTCAGAGAACTCAGATTTCAGTACCTCAGTCTTTTCCTCATCCTTGGTCATTATGTTTCCCATCCCATACCCAATGAAATATAAGTTATTGCAAAACAGAGACAGCATTCTATTAATTTACCTAACACTGGTCACCTAGGCATATGGCAAGCTGATGAAAAGAAATGATACATTCAGAACTTTGATTCATCATACCACTTTTCACTGATGATTAAGGAAGTCCAGTTGCTGGTTGACACTACCTACTTTGCTTCTAACTGGTAAAAGTTTAAGTGAAATTGCTCACACCTTCAACATGAGTGTTAAAAGTACCTATCCAAAATATTTTTCAAACTATAGCCAACTACCTATACTTGAGGACTATTGGAACATTTGAAATTATGGGAAAAAAAGACTGCTATAATAAATTTTGTTTCATTTACCAAAGCCCTACATTCAGAGATCTGTCCTCAGTCAATAAGGCCATTACAACAACTACTAGTGCGTTCAGTGCATCAAAATCAAGTCATCCTTAAGACCAGCATCCTTTGGAAATACATTTCCTGCATTACCTTTTCTCTTACTGCAAATCCCACAGACATGAAATAGCTTGAGGCAAAGGTCATGGAGCAGGGCAACAAGGAGTAATTATTCTCATTATGTTTGCTCATTGCTGTAGCACTTCTACCAACACATGTGGAGATACTCTGAGCAAGATTTTATAAAACTAAATGTTAATAGAGGAGCAAGCAAAAACCCCTCTAACCTCATAAATTTTGATGTTTATATTTGTTTGAAAACTAGAAACTCCAAACGTTCTCTGAGAAAGAAAATTCTGGTGACTTTTCTCCATGAAATTTTTGAACACCACAAACATTTTAGTTTTAACTTCAGAAACGTAATACTTTTATATATAGTACAACAAGAAAAAAATTAAGGCAAACACAGATGCCAGAACTCAAAATTTGAAAAATATCTTATAAAGACCTATGATTAGTGATGGAATTTCTTTTTTTTCATGACAAGCCTTCAAAGAGAAACATACAGAATCAGGTGAAAGGCTGGGACTTCTGACTTTCTCAGGGTTAGTTGACTGTTGTCCTGGGTGCGCCAGCTATCAGATCCCACTACATCCTGTTTCCTTTGTTACTGCTGCAAAGTTTCTCTATGTTGCAACGTAAGTACTAAAGTACAGCAACACCGAAAGCGGGCATCCATAAGCTGGTTGAGACATAAGGCTTGTTCTAGTGGAAGGTCCCTACACCAGTTCTTCAGCATGGAATCATCACTGGATACAAGCCAGAATTACCTGTGGGACTAAGGCCCAGAACCTAGAAGGATTCACCATCTGCAGAATTCAGTAACCAATAGACTTCCTCTTGTTTATTCTTTTTTCCCTATACTTAACTGCATCTCTAGCAGTTCAATCAAAAACTGAAAAATGAGTCAGCACACCATGACCAGGGTTAGTAAGCCCTTCTCAAAGATAGGTATTTGTTGACAATCTTCTCAACTGAGTGCCTCCTGCTTCATGTTGCAGAAGTCTGAAGTCTGCAAGAGCAATGCTGCCAGCCTATGTGTAGGTGTTCGCACACATAGCCTCTTTGGCTTTTCCAGGGAACACAGGTGAAATGCTGGTTTCTGTCAAATCTGAATCATAATGAGACTTTAGATACAGGAAAGATTGCTATCTACTGTATAATGTGGCTTCTGAGAACACATGAATGACTAAAATATAAGTGGTAATGAAGATGACTGCCAACTGATAAAATTTGCCGTGAAGGAGTATAAATCAGCTATGAACACACACACATCCCCAAATAGATAATAATTTTATGTCTTGAATTTTGTGTATGTCAAGCATATTCTGAGTGTAATGACTGACTAAGCTATTCATTTGTGTCTTACCTTGATTTCTACCTCAGGTTTGAATGGACATCAGGTGAAAATCACATGCCTAGTTTCCCAGAACTGCTAACATACCTTTATGTAGTTACATTTAGTCATAGTCAACCTTGCAATTCTAAAGTAGAAGATTTCACAGACTGGGTCACCTCTGTCAATTCATCTTCTGAATCTATCATAGTATGTAGTTGTTTAAAATAAATCAGAATAATATCTCCTATTCCAAAGTAAGCAGTGTGGAAGAAGCTTTAGTCTCAGAATGATTTTCAGCCAGAACTAACTTGTAAGCCAGGACTGGCATTTAAAAATTATATTTTGGAAGGTCTTGAATAAAAAGTTGAAAGCTGCTTGTTCTCTAATGGCTGCACATAATAAGTAGGTATAAGTAGCTCAACAGTTCGTAAAAACTTTGAAAAACAAAAGGAAAGAGGGAAAGACAAAAGGAGAAAAATTAGGAGGAATGGTCATGCCACTCCTTGCTCTCTTTCACAGTTCTTTCAAAAGAAGACTCAAGAGACTTGATTGCATCTCTGTCTGTCTCGTTCAGCCTGGGATAATGAATCACAGCAAAAGCTGAAAGAGGTCTGTCAGCAACATATGAAACTGCCATACATTGTTCTTCTCTTCTTAATTAAGAACTATTTTGAGGAGCATATGCAAATGTCAGCATATCTGGGGCAATCACTATACATCTTTTTCTTAGCCTTACAGTTAGACATATAGTTGTCTGTCAGACAGGCTATATAAACCTAATGCCTCCATTCAAAAACATGTGCTAGATGTAGTAGTGAAAGATCCCTGGGAAGTAAATATTTGAAGTGATACCTAATTTGCCCAACTAAATGAGCTACTCGCTAAGGAACAGATGTAAAAAGCATGGCATTAGTTAAGATAAATAACTAGAATATAAGTCCACTTAGGCATGTAGGAAAGACTGAAATGATCTTGCAATTCAGACGTTCCATTGGTCACTACTCTTTTGGTAACAATTTCCTTTTTTTACTGTGGTCATGGCCATGTTTTCACTGTACTAAAAATGCCATGAGCATGGCTCTTAATATGCAATTCCAGAAGTCACTCTGTAGTTTGTTAGTTTTTATAAGACAACACTTGTGAAGAAATAGTAAAATAACCTAGGTCCTGTGCAGATGTCCACTGCCATGTGTTCTTATTTCAGTTTTGCTGATCAAATAAATACAGATCCAAATCAAACCAATTTGGATACTTCTACTTCCTAACCTAGAAACAACCTTCTCAATATATTTTCACATATGCATATCTTCCTTCCTCAGAAATGTAGAAATTTTTTTTTCAGGTAAATTCATTCCTGTAAGATTTAGGAAGACTGGATAAATATTTTGAGCTGAATTAAACCAAACCAAAGCCAAATAAAACAGCGTAGCTCAAACGTGTTTGGCCAAGCATATAGGTGACTATTTCTGTGTCATACTTGAGAACTTTTCCAAAGAGGAGCAATTCACCTTTAAAGGCTAAAAGAAGGTAATGTGCATACAGATTTGTACACACATAAGCAGGATCCCTATACTGCAATGACAAGTTGCTGTTGGAATTGCATCACCTTTGTATTATTTCTTTCAAGAAAAAACATGTTTCATGGAGGTAAATAAGCTGCTACATGTGAAACAAACTATTCCCCAAAACGCACAGATGGCATAATGTGTCCTACGTGCTTTGTAGCCTTACAAAGGTGAACAGAGGTCACTAGCAATATAAACTTCGTAATTTTTCAAGTCTACCATTTAAACATCTTTCTTTGCCAGAGGTAATGCTTCTGTAATTCTTTCTTTGCAGGATACTGATAGGTTCTGACATGAATTAGATAGGTAGGGTTTTTGCTTTATTTCTCCTTCTTAGCTTTCCCAAAGTTACAAGCCTTCATCAGAAGACTTTGACTCTGTCATGTGCAACTTTTGCCTTTGCAACAGCTTTGCTTATAAAATCTTATCTGCTTTTCTTCTGGGATTTGTTTTCTTCCTATCTGCTTGTCTCTTTTCCTTTCTTCCCTGTTTTCAGAAGCTTTTGTCCCTTATACTATAGGGAATTTTTAAAAACAACTGCTTCAATACCAGAATTAATTTATATATATATAACTAGATAACCTTACGAAAGACAAGGCTTCGTATCATGGACTGCATATCGACAGCACATGAGAGATGCAATTTTTAAGAGAAAATCTAGTTACTGAAAAGTTTGAATAACTAATTTTTTGAACCTTTCATTGCATTATTTTTGTGATTAACATTTTATCTCTGACCCCTTCCCCTTAATTATATGTAACACATAATTATTAAAGAAAAATGAATGGCTTGAAGAACAACAGTATGTAGATATCAATGAATTGTGGTATGTGGCAAAATTACTTAGTGTTAACAGTAACACTGTCATAAAATAAAATGTCAATATACGAGAATTTACTTAAAACTCCAGTCAATATGATAGGCTGATTTACACAATGGCAGTATGTTTACTTTTTGTAAGTCCTGTAGATCTCTGCACAGCACATTAAAGTCATGATTAAGATGCTACACTTTGTAGTAATCAAACATTCATACTATGCATGGAACGTAAAAAAGTCTCAAAGAAAGATACAACACGTAGAATTTTCACATGCAGTTACAGCAGTGCATTATCACAGTATGTGTTACAGAATCTTTGAAACACAGAGATTGTTTTGGATCACATTCAATACATAAACATCTCAAATAATGCCTTTCTCATTCCTTGTAACATATTTTTATTAGGAAAGTCTAAAAACCTCTGTATACTATATACAAATACTGCTCTCACATGACCCAGTGATAAACCATCTGTGGGTTACAAGAGATGCAAGATTAGACACAAGCATGGGTTTGCTGTCATCTCATTGCAATACCTACCATCCATGTTATTGTCAGCTCTCGATTGCTTCCCCCGCCTCCTCCGACGTCAGAAGGAGCCACATTAGGAGCTAGAAAAATAGAAGAGACAGAAAAATTATTCCAAAGTATGCAGTCAGTAAAAATATCACCATTTTCTTTTTACCAACAGGGCCAATGAGCACATGTGGCACACGCAATTAAAATAATGATAGTCTATAACAGCTGTAAGAGACTGTGGTCTTGCCAAGACTAATGCACAGCTACTGCTGTAGGAAATGTGCCAGTTGTAACCAGAGCTAGCAATCATTCTTTTCAGCCATATTCTCTACACGTAGAACATTTAGAATGTTCAGAATGTTCAGAAATGGAACGCTCACCATATGTCTTCAGAGAAGCATTGTGCAGTACTGTTCTTTCTCAGTGCTTTCTCAGACACTGGGAAGCCAAAGTATGCTCAACAGCCAGGACTGGCACATCTTTGCCTTAACAGACTGTGACTCACTCTATCTACTTCAATATATTTACTCACACTGTGTAATGTTAAACACATTGATTTATCTTTCAAGCATTGGCATGCTAATCCTATTCGAGATTAGTGGCACATGCCCCCTTGACCAGCATGTTCAGAATAGGTAGATGTTCAGAGATGAAGCACTTGGTAATTTTCTAGTTGTCTTTTAAACTGATATTCTGTATAATTAAATAAAATATGTTCATCTATCATTAGTATTCAGTGAATGGTTTGTCTTATTTATTTGTGGCCTTCCAGAGCACAAATTAGTGAAAAATAATACTAAAAATACATATCATGACAGTTCAACAGGAAGCTTGAACTTATTACTCAACCTTATTATTACTGGAGTACACAGCAGTCAGACTGTCTGTTATAATTCTATAACTTTTAATGCTAAATTAGAAGCAGAGGTTTGCTAGACTGCTGAAGTAGTCCAAGACAGAGAAGCTGCCAGAGAAAAAATTTTCTACTGTCTTATGAATCACCCTTTTCAAGTGCATCTCCCTCATTCTCCCAACCGTTAAACTCAGATTTGTCTCTTCATTACCACTATGTTACTAATTCAGAAGGTAAAATACAGACAGAATTTCAAGAAATCACTGTAGAATGTGTTAGTGATGCAGCAAACAGATTTCAATAAAAAGAATCATTATAGCACACATTCCTAGCATGTGAATAAAAGTTACTGAAATAATAGTTCTGACCTCAACACTGAAAAGAAAACTGATAGCTTCTGAGTTTAACCAACACTATTTGTTATACTATATGGTACAACAAAGGTACAGCTCTTCTTGTTGCTGTTTCACAGAGAATGAATGCTAAACATAACTGCAGTGTGTGGGTATGGGTTGTTGTTTGTGCAATAAAATGTTTACCTTAGCCAGATTCACATAAAAATGTACGCACAGCAGTGGCTCTGTAGCACCCTGGAAGTTGACTGCAACTCAAATCCTATTGCTGCTGGTCATATGAAATGGCAGAAAATGCCTTTGGGCATAGAATCTCATCTGCAAATTCTTACTGATGTACATCCAATTTTGGCACAGCAGGAGGGGCTGACTGATTCCTAGGAAGACTATATTAACATCTTGCTTTGTTTTATCATGGTCTATCAGATGACAATGATGCTGTGATCAGACAACAGACTAAACTGCCTACTTATTGCAAAACCATTGCATCCTGCTACAAATCTGGAGGATATGTCTTTTTTGGGAGGCTAAAACAAGAATCACAAATGGCAAAATGCAAACTGTGGGGCACTACTGCTATTCTGCCCATGAGCATTATTTCCCTTCCCTTTATCACCTTTTTCTGCATTTCAAAAATCTGTGGTGTGCCAGGCACTCCATGAAGCATATGCAGACTTCTAGTTTGGGTTCTTGGGCCTTCAAATACAGCTTTTGAATCATAAAACATATGATGCTTTTCCTTTTGCCCTAAGCAACACAATTTTAATGGACTGTATAAATGCTTCGAATTTAGCAATGCAAATGTATTTTATATTGAAAATAGAATCTGACTAAAACAATGACCTAGTGGGTGCACTTGGAAATAGCCATTTTTACACTTTGGTTTTGCATCTTTAACTTCACATTTCAAGCTATGGGACGACAGTTGTAAATATATCTGTGCTGCATATGAGTGCTAATATGTGTTAAGGAGGATGTAGCGGTAAATGGGCTTTGTTGGATACAGTCCTTTTGCAGTGACATAACTCCTAAAGCACTACTGTTCTCTCCTTTCTACAGTCAAACCAGAATGTATTATCTTGAATAGTAACATCTAATGTTTCATTTTTGAGAATTCATTGTGAAAAAGATATGCTGGAGCCTAAAATGGTATCACCAAATATGTTCTAAGATTTTAACTCTCAGTAATTAGCCAGATAAGGGCATATGTTGTTCCAGGTAATGTCACATCTTTGATGTGGAATAAGAAGACACAAGACCAAACCTTCAACTGCAGAAAAAGCGTAATGCATGTACTGACTGGAATACAAACCAAACAACAAATGAACATTTTTGTCTTTAAACACAGGCACTTTTTTCTCCTAAGTCCTGCACCCTGGTCCCAAACATGTGCATGCATTCATATGTACACTACCTGTCTGACAGGTACCCTGAAAGATACAGTAATGATTCTGTTTCGTTAGAGCAGGGCAACTTTGCTGTTTGTACCACAGTGTTCTTTCCCTGTCTGCTTTGATGCTATCAAATCTGGACAATCTGGTATTTGCTTAATAAAATCTATAGTAGTGTGTGACAGAAAACAATAGCCTCTAGATTTCCATTATATAAAGTTGTTTTTTTTAAAAAAAACCCTAATATTACAAAACTGATTAATAAGAACAATAAAAATGTTGCCATGTTCTGTTTACATACGAGCGCCTTCAGTTCTGATTCTCTGTGACGGCATACTAGGCTCTCCTGTCCCCAAAGTGTTTGTTGCTATTATCCGGAACTCGTATTCCATCCACGGAATTAAATCAATCACTGTAGCAGATTCCATATTTCCTTCAATATCTGATGGTTCTAAAAAAAAAAAACAAACAAGAAAATCCTTTGACAAATAACATTTTCAAAACCAGGTCAGCAGTCCATGCGGTTGATTTTAGCAAAACTACCACTATTCTGCGACCACACATAGCTGTCTGAAGGAAATTTGATGTCATACATAAAGAGCACCACATTTTACAAGGAGTACTCATGGCAGTGACTGGGTATTGGAAACGTTGACACTATCTTGGATAAACCCCTAGGAGACCTGAAAGTTTTAACTAGGTGTTAGCTAGCAAAAGAAGTGCATGTAGTAATGAGGTATCCTTACTAATTACATACCGTAGTTGTAAAGTTTGGTTTTATGGACAGCCAAATGCAATAGGAAGTCAGAAATGCAAAGCTAACAGAAGTTCATGTAACACACGAAGGCTAGACGTGTGCAAATGTAGGGTTCAATTAATTGATAACAAGCAGTTTAGAAATCATGCATGTTATTAGTGACCATGTTACAACTTAGTATCTGCTTCTGATCCAACAAAGGTAAATGCTCATGCTATTTCTGCAAAAAGACATACTGTCATCGGGATGAGTTGCTTTATCCATAAATAAAATGTATAACTCAAGACTCCCTGTCTACATTCACAGACAATAGCGTTTGTTTCAGTAGCTGTCTGCAGTTTTAGAAAGAGAGAATTTTCATTTATTGCATGGACCAAGAACTGTTTGTTAAATTAGGGTCTTGGGCTCAGAGGGAGATGAGAAATGAGATATTCTGCACTGGAAAGGCACCTGATTTAGAATTCAAACATGAATACCATGGCTACAAAAAAATACAGTTATAATACTGGAAGCACTGGATTCATAGATTCATAGAATGGCTCAGGTTGGAAGGCACCTTAAAGCTCATCTAGTTCCAAGCCCCCTGCCATGAGCACGGACACCCCTCACTAGACTAGGTTGCTCAAGGCCCAATTCAATCTGGCCTTCAACACTTTCACTCCATGGTGACACAACTTTCCTGTACCTAATGATCGTTACATTATTCATTCCAAAGTGAGGCCTTGAAGTAAAATGCTTTCAATTTTCTTTGCCTGTCCAGCACTTGCCCTCATCCATACTCAAGTTACTTTTCTGTCCAGTCAGTGGCATTGAAGCCATAACATAGATTCGGCATTCTTTTTCCTGGGCTGCTTCCAATCTCTTAATCTCACTGTGCTGCAAATTCCCAGAATTATGAGGAATACTCATCACAATAAGAATGTGATTGGAAATTTCTTAATTGGAAAGAGCAACCAAAATGTAAACCACTTATTACATAACCCATTCACACATATTTCCATACTGTGAAGTAGAACATACTTCTTTCATAAAAGACATTTGATAGTATGCAACCTGAGATAAATTATTTGCTTGGGGATGACAGTAGTAGCAATAATCACAGTATTTCCAAAGTGTCATGCCAGTGTACATTTTCTGTTCCACACATTAAGAATTATCAGCATTAAATGATAGCCTAAGCATTGATGAGAGATCCATTTGGATTGTTCGTGGTTTTCTCACATGAAAGTGAACACCCAGCGAAATCGGGAGGAGCCTAGGAATTAAGTGAAATTTTGCAGTGGTGCCAGTGATGGTTCCTGGGGTAATCTTATCTAATTTTGAGGGAATAATCTACTTATCAGTTACTCAATGTGGTTTGAAAATCAATGATTTTGAAAACATCTGAACAGTTTAATTTCAAAATTTCATCTTTCCCATTAGCTTCTTGAAAAAGGAATTCAACAGCTTATATTCTTCTCTATTCAACTCAAGATGTGAAAGTCACTCAACTTTTTACTTTCTACTTTTGATAAGACTCAAAATTTGACTGCATGTTTCAATGACTATTGTTTATTCTGTGAAGCAGAAGAACTGAAGAGATGTAAGGAAGCACATCCCAACATGCCTATAATGCTGCAGATAGCAAATCTTCTGGAGAAGTGAAAGAGATGGGTTCAAGTGTCTACTCTGAACCAAACAGAGCAAAGATCTGAATCCAACACTTGTATATCCTACACACATTTCTAGTAAAACAAAGCAAAAATGTAGGCCGCATCAGAGCTGCAACCACCTGTTTATAAACTTTTCTTGTATGTTTCTGTAATTTTGTTTCTTCACATTTCCTTTCTTCTAAAATTGAAAAATAATTACCAAAATTAATGGAGGCTGATCTAAAAGGATCCTCTGTTTTGCACATACTGTTACTGAAGGAAATCATCCGTTATTTGAACAGCTCTTATTTCCACGCAAACTTCAGAACAGAAACTATCAAACAACATATATGAACTGGGAACCTTTTTGCTTTACTGCCCAAGCTGGTATAGGTGATATATTGCTGCTGGCTCTTGGACAAGATTACACACACTACAGCTACTCATATAACACAGGAATTAAGGCAGCAGGCCTAGCATTTTCAACTTTTTGCTCTACAACTGTAATGAGACTTTCAGGTCAGTACGTCAAAGTCTATCTTTTAAACATCTATTTCTGCAGTTTCAAATGAAAGCGTGAATGACAGACAACACCTGGAAGTATTAATATTCTTAGCATTTTGAAATGTTTAATATGTGGTGCCCTAACACCACGGAAAAGTAGGCAAGTTATAATTTATTACAGCAGCATAATTAATTATATTGACAATTCTGTATAGCTTGTGGCAATGCCATGTTTCATAAGCACTCAAGGATACTAGCAGATTAAAATTATTTTCCTAGTTTATACATTCATATTAAATCTTGCAAAAAAAAATACATTAGCATGCTCTGTGTTCAGGGCATTGTGGCACAATGATGACATCCAGTGGTTAGAAGGATAATCTTAGCTATGCTAAGGGATGCCAGTTTTAATGCTAGTGGAACTTGGTCTGCTCCCAGGTAAAATAAGACAACTAAATAACTTTCTGCAGAAAACAACAAATACAAAAATGCAGCCATAAAGTTTTACAATTCCTGTAGTTGATGACAAAAGTTTCCGGTTTTCCATTCAGTTCAGCCCTCCAAGTGCTGGGAAAAAACCATGACAGCACGCTGACACAACGGCACCAGATCCCAAAGACTGCAGCAGATTTTAATAACGTCTCTGTTTTCCTCTTATTCTGACTATTTTCTGATTAGCCAAGCTTTCTAGCAGTCAAACAATTTTAAATATATTGCCTTCATTACTTTTGGTATTACTCTTACCTGTTTTGGCATCTTTCCACTCTTCAGATAGAAAGGTTTTGGACTGAATAGTGTATTTAGAAATAGGGCTATGATTGTCTGTTCCACGACTCCATGTAAGTGCTACAGCTGTGTCCCTGATTTCTTCTACTCTAACACCTCCTGGAGGGCCTGGAGGACCTACACAAAAAAAAAAAATTAAAAAAATGGTGGTTTCACAACCAAATTAAATATTCTGAAAATGAAAGTTCACTAACTTTCCTACTTGCCTTTATCAGATATGACACTTTTGAGTCTCACTTTCTACTCATGTCAGTAGTCCATGGAGTGATTCAGAGGACAAATGCTCTGAAGTCTAACAGCTACCAAATGAAACCTCCATGACTCCTGCCTAAGCAGTAATACTGAGATTTTCTGAAGTGAAAGTACGACACTTTGAAACTTTTGCTACTAATTTTTCAAACACCAGTAATCAAAGAATCAGAAAAAATACAGAAAATCTTCCTTCCTAAATTTCACCTAGTAACAGTGGCTCACCTTTAATGTACACTTCTGGTTGTGCCACATTGGCCCTGACTGAAATTTATATGGAAAATTTAGTAATTTAAATTGGAGAAAAGCCACACCTTGAAAGACAGTTTTATAGACCTTTTCACATTTCTCTTGGCCTTCAGATTACCCTCATGTGGCAATCTGATCAAACTTCCTACAGACTAATAGAACTTGAATGGAAGCAGAACCAGACAAAGTTTCTGTACAGTTCTGTGAAAACCTTTTCACAAAAATATTTTAAAAATGCATGCAAAAATGTGGAATCCCCTAAATTCAGTGAACTAGAAGCCGTTCTGTGAACATTGGTGAAACTGAGTAACATCTATGCACTAGAATAACCCCACAAAGACCAACACCAAAAACCAGACATTCCACATCTGCTGTTTCAGCCTTCAAGTCATCAAGAAGGAACTACAAAATAATTTCTAAAGGATACATTCTTTTTCTTCTTGCAAAGATTAATTTCAAATTTCATAGTTCTAGTGAGTATAAACATTGTTGATACAGATGTTTGCTTGATGGCACATTACTATGCTCCAAACACCTAAATCATTTCAAGCAAAAGTTGGTTGTCCTAAACTAGTTCACAAGCTCTTCAGACTCATTCTTATGCTTTTCCAGTATTGCGTATTTTTGATCAAAGTACTTAAAATAGTGATGTTAAAATAACAGCAATTGTTCTAGATCCATATTTGGCTTTGATTTTTTTAGTTTGTGAGATAGGCTTTTAACTCCAAAACTTCCTTGTTTTTTCCAGGTGTATCACTAAACCTCTCTCCAGCAAACCTCACCTGGTTTATTTCTAAACAATACCAACAGACAAAAAATGATGAAGCAACTACTTGGATTTTTCTAATTGCATTTTAAAATATTTATATTTTAATTTTTTTCTT
Source organism: Upupa epops (assembly GCA_013397515.1). NCBI lineage: Eukaryota > Metazoa > Chordata > Aves > Bucerotiformes > Upupidae > Upupa > Upupa epops. The sequence continues at coordinate 410,307 of VZRI01012866.1, forward strand.
CTAATTACTACTAATTCCACATCTTTATGTGAGTAATTCTTTTATATTTGCTGTGCTCTGCCTTGGTCCCCAGAAGAGAGGCTAAAAATGTGCAGCTAAGCAGGCACAGGTAATTTTTTTGTAGACTAGAAAGCTAAGAAGAGAGCAGTGCAGGTGCATATATACGTAAGTATAGGAATTTTGATCTGAAAGAGAGACCACAATATTTAGTAAGCTGTGCTCAAAAACCTCAACCTGTCAGCAACTCAGTAATCAAAGCTTAGCATCTACTTACAAACTTTGCCTACAGATATTTTGATTTCATTGTTTCCATAGTGACTGTTCCAGTTTTGTTGGTATGCTTTTGTCTTATATGATCCATAGTTAATGATGTACATTAACAGTTGTGTAAAACCAGAGACAACGCATCAGAACTATAAGAACTATTTTCAGATTCTACATTCAGAGCTAAAAATATGCCAAAATTATCCCGCATTATTACTGAACAAGTCCCAGAGCATACTAAAAAACTTTAATATATTTATTCCATTCCATTTCGGACTCTAAAAGGTATGCAAATTTGGGTGAGTTCCTTAAAGAATGTATATGCCATTGTTACAAAGAAAGAAGCACGACCACTCTACACAACCTATTAGGCAATGTGCAAATACTTCGACAATCAAGTTCCTGACTGTTTCTTCTGCTAAGACCCAAGAATAATTCCCATTTAGTGTCATTGAAAAAAATGTATATCAGTTGATGCTTGGATTGCTCATAACCAACTTCTACTAAAACTGAAATCTCAGCATTGAAAATTAATCTGCAATTCTTGGAACTCACTTTCAAGATAAGGACTAAGTAAACAAATTCATATAGAAAATTTTACACAGGATGCACAAAGCAGTGATTATGCTTAGAGCTGATTTTTAAAATGAGGGTTGTTAACATACTCCCCACTCCGGTAACATGTGTTAAGTGCTAGCCCGGCAATAAGGACTCAGATGGGTAAGGTGTGAGAGACCCATGGTCCTGTGACAAAACTTCAGGGCTCAGAATCCCTCATGCTGGAAGGTATGGCATGATCTTTCTTAAGTAGGTATTTCTTATGCTTTCTCACTATCAAAAGTTTCTGAAAGTTGCTTGTGTCAGGAAATGCAAGGGGAAACACACACTCAATAAAACCTCTAAATGTCTGGAACATAGTCTATACCTTCAGGAGACTTTAAGGACTTCCTTCACATGTTCATGCACATTTCATTTTACTTTCTGACAATTCTTTATGAGAAACGACATATTCTAAACAATCAAAAATAGTGCTCCAGGCAAAAACCAGCCACATTCTTTTACCAGCAGAATCTTACCTCTTACCACAAGGTCAGCTGAAGCTGAGGAATTATCCACAATTGTCTGAGCAGTGCACGTGTACCTTCCTGCATGCCGCAGCTGAACATTTTTAATGAGCAGCTCTCCATTGGATTTGATCTGTCAGATGTAAATTGGAATGTAAAAAAGAAATCACTACATATTTAGGTGTAAGAACTAGTGCTATGATCATAAAAGATTCTACACAACAATAAGGACAAGCCAAATATTACAGACAGTCATTACTACCTCTGCAATTAGATGTTCTAAAGAAAAAAATAAAGCTATATCACCAAGTTTATTATCCAGACTGGGGAGGAGGGCGCAGTAAGATTAAATCTTTTTCAAATGTTCTGACACTGGAATGGCAGTTAAGAGTCTATATTTAGGGGAGATGAAAATAGCTAGGTGAGACTATTCCTTTCTTTTTCAAACTTCAGCAAGGATTTTGTATGCCGGCTTCAAACTGCAGTCATAAAATTGCAGCACAAACCAAATTCTGGTAATACTACTTTTTCTTGGCCCAATATAATAACTCACATATTTTAGAAATCATTAAGTTCAAACACTGATCAGATTAAATTCTGACTAACTTAATTCTGACTAGCAATAGTTCAGCAGATTGCCTTGTAGGGTCAGTAGAAATACAAGTTACACTGTACCTTTTCAATTTTTGAGTGACACAACTGCTGTCAGTAACAATCAAACAGATTAGTTGAATCACTAAGTAATCCAATACTGTTCCAATATTTCTGGGTGATCTTTCTCTAAGTTACTAATAAACTATGCCCAGATATATTGTTTTTCACACTTTTCACTGAAGATTAATATGAGAGGGCATTTGATTTAATTTGCCAAAGTGCACACAGGGTAGAGAGATGAGTGCAGTCTGAGACAATGGCATTTCTGTGCTAGTGCCCCTGCACCCTATTAATAAGAAGTCCAGGGGAACTGCCTTTGAGGACAGCACAGAAAGTCCACGTGGATTTATTCTGAAGCAAACACTGGCTGGCTGCCTGCCTAACCACATTTCAAACATAGTTTTGTCTTCACTGGTTTAAGCAACACTGGTGACAGCTTTCAGGAAGAAAAATAAGTGGGACTGTAAGTACTTCTATGGTAGCAGTTACTTATTCCTCTACCCTCCAAAAAATTACAACACAGAAGCTGCAGAAGTTCAATTTCCTTGTGCTTTTGGTTTCTGGTTGCTTTGTTTTTTTTCATTTTGTTTCACTGTTTTTGCTTTAACAAAAGAGACAATTCCCTATTTAAGCACTTACAAACCTTTAGTTTATCATAGATGATAATTATAATTATTATATATGGTATATATATTATATATTGCTAAAAAGAATGACAGTGCCTGTTTATCGCCTGTACTTCGATCTGCATAAAAACACAAGCAAAGGTTTAGAAAAAATGCATAAATTTAGAATCCTCTCAATCATACTAATACAGCAATAATGAAAGATTGCAAATTCTTAGTAAACTTATTACTGATCAATTCCTATGGTAGAACTCAAATTAAAATACTTTATTTATTAATGATACTTGCTCTAACATTACTTTCCTATATGGGAACTTGGTCTTAAAATCTGAATGATGAAAAGCGGGTGGCAGAATATAAAATAATTAAAAAAACAACAACCCATAGATATGGTATTGTATCTGCTGGTTTAGAAGCTCTCATGGAGCAAGATTTTATACAATTGGTGATGAAGATATCCATACCTCAGAAGAAGCCTGAGCTCTTGGTGGTAAAAGAAGAGCTTACATAGCAAATAAAGAGCACAGGCATCAGCAATTTCTGCCCACAAATTAGATATGAATGCGCTGGATGTTTTCATTCAAAAACCTCAGCTTGACTAAGTTTAAAAATGTCTCTACTAACTCAGAGAAAACTGAATCACAAACTGGAAATAGTGATAGCAGTACTCAGGGATGTTCCAAGAGTATCTGTGGTTCACCACTCAACTATTTACCAAGTTTCAAGCAAAGATTCTAATCATATGAGCCCTATAATTATGCTTTAGTAGCAATGTCAAGAATAGTATTGTATGACCTGTTTCTGGGATTCACTGCTCATTTTTTACTATCACCTTTACCAGTGCACTAAATTACTAAAAAACATCAGAACAAGCTCCTGTGTGATCAAAAATACTTTACAGAGATCTAATCGTTTGACTGAAAGCAGTATTGGCTTCTGTTTGATTGAAAACTAGACATCTGAACTTCAGAGGTGTTTATTTCACACAGAAGGTAAGATGATAAGAGAATCAAAAAGTAACGTGGAAGAGATGGGATTCTTGGTAATGAGATCAGCTTTTCCACAGCTAGTAATAATTTAAAACATCTTTTTCTACTACCTGTACCTAAAATTATTAACTGTAACTTTATTCCTGCCTGTAGAGCTTCTGCGATGAGGCAGACACAAGTAGAACAGCAAATCCAACACCTGCTGATGAACGTTAGTGTGAATGTGATTATAGCTGAATCTTCCAGACATTGAGATCAGAGATTACATGAGGACAACCACATCAGTGTAGCTCAATCCTGAAAGCCTATCTCGCTTTGCTTTATAAGCCATAGCTGGCATGAAAGTTACGGGTAAACAAAAAAAAATAGCAGGATAATGATGACAGAGTCCTTCCCACTGAAGAATATCTTCCTTCAGTGAATGATATTTATATGTAAAGGAAGTACAGTGCTAATTATACCCCTGAAATGTGGACTGGGAAATATGTCCAACAAATATATTATTCTTCCCCATTCAGCATACTGCTGAGAATGCCTGAGGATACTGATTTTGGTACTGGCATCTCTGTGGTAATATGCCATGTTATTTTTGAACAGCACAAAAAGCCTTGTTATTCCTTCACTTACAGTCATGGCTCACAACTTCACAGTTGAAAATGAAAATCCATAATATACTATTAACTACAATTCTATTAGTAGTGCTCACACCTGGCTTTCTTAGCCCCTGCTACCTAACTAGGAATGGTAGATGGATTTCGGCAATTTATGAAGTCACAAGCACATAAAGTTACAGTCAATTGCTTTGCAGCGCACTTTTGAATTCCAATACAGAACTTGGCATATTTTGATCCTCTAAACAGACTACATTCTTCTGTGCTAGAAATAGCACTGTAAATTAATAATAGGTTTCCTCAAAGGCTTTATTCACTAAACTGCTTGCTGGCTTCGCCCTTACTAGTATGTCTTCTGCTTTCCTTCCCCTCCTTTCTCTTAACCAGTGACCCCATCTCTCTCATTCCATGATCACTACATTACTATTAGGCCACAGGGTCTACATTTACCCTAAATCTAGACAAGAAAAAGACTTCCAACTCATATCTAAAATGTCTACGTAATACATCATGGCAATGAAACCAACATACTGAGGCAGTGCCTTTTGAGAGTCCTACAAGCCTTTTTCTGAAAAAGTAGTAGCTTGGCTGCTTTGGTTGGCCGATTTCAACAAACTGTACTGAATGAGCTTGATAGGTTGCTGTGCCCCAGATTTCATTCAAATCCATACACAGCCTGTTCTTCCTCATCAGTGGATGGCTCAGTGTGCATATCTGAGTATTTCTCTCTAATTCGTCAATTTTCCTCCTGGTTTCTATTGATTTCCTGTCATATAGCTGTATCCAGAGTCCACATTCTGCAAGGAGGATTATTAGAGAAAGCAACGCAAAAACATTAAACTCAAAATCTTTGCATATTTTCTGCTGCATAGAACTGCAGATTGTGCAATGCAGGAGTGTGCAGGAAAACACCTTCATCTACCATGTCAAGTCAAGTTATAATAATTTACAAACCCCAAATCTATATTAAACTATACTCTATGGATTACAAAAACAGCTCTTTTTGAGAACTCCCATTTTTGGCAATCCTGAATGCATCTCACCTATTTTACACACTGTAGCATGGATTTTGTTCTCTACACCAGCCACTTTTTACAAAATAAAGAAATCAGGCCCTTCCATGTAAAGTAAGTCTCTGGTCACACCTCTCCAGAATATTATGAATGTGTCCCACAAGATGGCGAAGCTTTCTGTACTTTGGAGAAGGACAAAGTAAGATGAACATTTGCATAAAGACAAAAAAAGCTTTTGTGAACACAGCCAAGTCCACACTACCAAAGGTTAATTGATGGATGCAGGAACACCATGACCGGTTACACAGAAGTCACAGAAGTGACTTCAAGCATGAAGAGAGCCTGAGCCATAAGCCCTCCAAGTTCTGTGCTGAACATGCTTGGTTGCCTTTGTGTCGCGTCCCTGAACCTGTGAACACTGGAAGCATAGCATGGATTCAGTAGGTTTTAACAACAAAAAGGGTTGCCAGCATCATCTTGAGCAATGGTCCTCATTCTGTGAGAACATTTTAGTTGGGTGCAATGCTATACAATGTCCAGCATCAGTGAAGGCACCTTTCTTGTCCTGTGACTTTTTTGGGAAAGATTTTGTACCAATCCTGTTACAAAATTCCATTATTAAATCTGCTGGTAATTAATTCCTACAGGTTAAAATTATTTGCCAACTCTTAGAATGTTAAAAACTTCTGTTTTCAAGGAAATCCAAAGAAATAAAGCGTAAAGATCCATGATGAACTTTTTAAAATGTCCTCATTTTTCCTAGTACCAAGTTACTCCTTATTCCAAACTCTGGAGCTTCTGTTTGTGGTGACAGGTGCTCACAACCCATCAGACAGATAGCTGCACTAGCATGCAAATGCATTGGCTGAGAAAACTACTGCTGCAGCCTCAGCTTTCAATATGCAGCACCACCTTCCACACAGTAAACTAGTTTTTCAACACAACTGCCCTAAACTAACACAGACTAACACAACAGTTCAAGTCAGAAATTATCTCTGGATGTATCTGCTCAAACCTCCCTGCTCAAAGAAGGGTGGACTGAACCAAGTTGCTCAAGGTCTTCTTTGTTCCAAATATTTTTAGTTACTTGAGTGATTGAGACACTGTAGCCTCTCTAGATAACCCCTACGGGAACACCTTCAAAATGAAACTTTTTCTCATATTTAACTGGAATTGCCTGGTTTTCCATTGCTGCCATCACCCCTTGTCCATTCACTAAACGCTAATGAGAAGATTGGTCCCTATCCCCAGGTGTTTATACATAATGACAAGATTCTTCTGAGCTCTCTCTTCTGGATGCTACATAATCCCAGCTCCCTTGGCCTCTCCTCACATTTCTGATCCTTTAAACCATTAATCATCTTAACTGTATCACTGAAAAGTTCATCAGGGGATTTCAGGGCATGCATCATTGATTCTTCTCCTTTCTCAGTAGAAGGAGAATGACTGCTTTCTAATTGTCAATATTTTCAAACGCAAGATGTTAGTATCATCTAAATTCAAGTACCACATAATAGTATCCAAGAAAATTTGAGCATAGAAACATTCTCACAACTCAAAATGTATATTAAAAAATAACCAGTAAGCTGCAAGCATTTCTTCTAAATGGTATTGGTCACTTCATTTTTACACCTAACGTTTTGAAATTCTGGTTTTTTATTACATTATTTTATTTCTGCAGAGGACAGGGGTACTCAACATCTTGGGGAAGGCTCTGGGAAATAAATTGTTTTGAAAAATAATGACCACAGAATAAGATGGAAGCCTTGACATTGTCTAAATCAAATCTAGAATTAAGGACAGTACCTTCTCTGGGATGTAAAAAACCACAGTGGATGATAAGAACAGAATTTACATTTCTGCAAGGTACTATAAATTACAATAGGGTGAAACAGGCCTGCATTTTTGATAGGTGTGAAAGAGTCTCAGTTTTGTGGTTCAAATGCAGTCTGTGTGCTGCTAACATGAGAAAACACAAGCAAACAAGTCATTTGTCTCTAAGATAAAACTTACGGTCCAGCCTTATTGTGGCTTCCATCACCACCTCCTCTTTAATGTTTATAAAAGAAAGATTTGCAAACAGACAAGGTTCCTGAAAACTGGTACAGCAACTGAATTTATTAAAGATAAAACTGTGAGAAAAGTATCATTCTAGGTTCAACTAATATTGTTTAAGAGGACTAATAGTCCACGTAGCCAACACAGGATGGTATTGAAAGCATTTTAAAATGTATGCATGTCTACATGTCTCTAAGACTACATTATATGTGACCAACTTACATGTGGACTCTCACTCGGCTTATGTATAAGCATTTGCCTGGAACATGTTACATCCTGTCATTCTTGACTATCCATACAAATGGACCAGTATGGCTCCAATAGTTTAAAAAATAGTTAAATGCTTTCACATATTAAAGAGATATTTTGTAGTAGATTTAAAAGAATACACTCATTTGGATAGTGTGTACTTTTTAAAAAATATATTAGAAGTAAGCTTTACAATCTTTAATCATACATGACAAAAATAACCAAAGATAAGTCTTCCACATTACTTTAAGTGCTGCATCTATATGGGACTTGAAAGGAAATGCTAATTCTAGGTCCTCACTGAAATAATCACAGGAAGAACCATAAAGTCAAAAGCAATCATAATAGTAAGAATTTGAAGACTCATTTTGACTCTTCAAAAACTAAGTAATTAATATATATATTCATTTAAAATATTACTGTCACAGGAAATCAAAACACCAGTGATAAATGTTCTTCTGCTAAATGAATCTTTGTGCTAATGTAATGCAAATTAGCGTTACCTTCAGGAGATGATGGAGATGCCAAACCTTTCATTTACAGAAATACTTATGCAGGTATTTACATGGATTTCATTAGCATTCCATTATGTGTCTGTGACAACAAGATTAGTATTATTCTGGGAATACTGCGGCTAAATCAAGTTTCATATGCTGATCACATAAATTAGTAGTAATATCAGCAGGAAGACAAATGAGGATCCTTTGTCAATAGGAAATTACAGCACGGACAGCACGCATCACATTTTAGGATTCATGATGGAGTATTTTTTTCTTTTATGTCTCTGAAGGGCTGGGTCGTAGTGGTACTCCACTGCTCAAGCTCAGCAGTAGGTCTGCCGCTGTCCGATGCACAGCAGCTCAGCCCTTTGAATATGAGAAAGCCCGAGCACACCTGCCACCCTGTGACTTCAGCTCTGAACTGCAGAGAGATGGAAGCGGTAGGCAGATTTATCTCTGCTGGGCCAGAAGCGAGAAATCTCCTTTTCATGCAAGGATATGACAGCAAATGAATGAAACGGAAATGCTGAAAGTGCAGACTAGTCTGAATTACATTCTACATAAACCTTTGTAATTTAATATATTACGAATTTTCATTTAATATTACTATAAATGCTGAATCGCTAAGGAACAATAAATTGCAATTCCAGACTTCAAATACAACCCTACTGTGCTCTCTGTGTGGGTGACGAAGACTGACTGAACTGCCTGTGCAAGAGAACCAGAGATTATCTGCACTCATCTGGCACTTGAAAGCCCATAAATGAGGCTCAGGGATGCAAAACAAGAAGCTGCCTCAGCTTCAATTATTTCTATCACAATTGATCACGGACTAAAGAAGCACAATAAACCAAGAAATCACCTTGGGAATATGGTGTTTCACACTGACAAATTAATTAATGTTTGGGTCTAATCTACTTTAACTGTCTAGATGAACTGAGACTTAGTTACTCTTCAGATACTTAGGCATCCTGCGATTTACAGAAAAACAAGTAATATTGCCAGGACAGAAGAAAGATTCTGCAGGATGCACTGTTACATGATAAATAATTTTGAACACAGAGCTGAAACTCAACATGGCCCCTGGAGTTCCTGGACACTACAGGCACCATTACCAGCCTTTCCTCCCTACATCTGCAGTTTTTGCTTGCGATATTTGAGGATATCTGTCATCTAAACTCAGAAGAACAGAATGAATACATATATGTGAGCAACCACTCTGAGGTGGTTGTTGTATGTTAGGTAAATCACTATGTGATTAGACAGAAGGGATTTCTATTCGGACTATTTATTTTGAATAAGCCTGACAGAAAACTATAAAAAGATAATATATGCAAACATGAAACAGCTATCATTCTTCTTTCTAAGTGCTAAAATGAGTGTCTTTGTATTAACTTGTTTAGCCTTCACACAAACTCTTTTTTGCTCAGTTTACAGACTGATTGACTTCTACCCACCATCTGGCCCAGGCTTGTGCCAAACTCCAGAAATGTTGATGAGAAAAACATGGATAAGTAAAAGTGAATGCCAATGTGGGCTTTTTCAAGATAGTTTGCAAGCTGTTACAATCATGCTACCTACTTATTAGTTATAGTCACTACTCATCAGGATGGTATTTAACTGAGATACCAAAATACTTCAGTCAATTTAGTTATCTAATTTCAGGCATCTGCCTGTAAGTGTCTACATGTCTGCAAGGTGTCTAAATTATAATTTTCTTCTATGTTCTTATCCTACTGCAGTTTGCTAGACTTGAACAGAATAGGAAAAGTAAAACAGAAAAGACAGCTATTCACAAGCCTCCATGTATTAAATAAGAATCTATAGTATCTTACCATAACATTCCTTTCGTAATGTTCATGCTCTTTCTCAAAATCTATAACAAACCCATTTAGAGACCAAATAAATGTCAGGTCTAACGTGGGATCATGGGATGCAATGCACTGCATGGTAGCATTTTCTCCAACGGTGACATCAACATTCAACGGAGCTAAAGTAATCCTTGTGGCCTCTGTGAAGTTAACAGCAATCATGAAAAATTTCAATAAATACATTTTTATCTAAAAGCAAGCTCAGCTCCACAACTGTTTGTTTATACATTTAACTGCTCCCTCCAACTGTAGTTTACATGCTATTTATGGAGCTACATTTCAAAGGACCAAGCCAAAGAGAACAAAGGAAACCTTATAACTGCAAAGCCAAACTTCCATTTAGCTGAAAATGGCTGTGTTTCTGTCTCTGAATCATGTTACTATTTTAAAATATTTTTATTCAGTGAATATATCTCAGACAGAAGACAGATGATTAATCCTGTGTTACACATACTACATTTCTTGTTTTAATGACTGTGTTTTATGTTTTAGCTCTATTAAGTCGTCAGGCTGAGTCAGATTTCCATTAGAGCATTGAAGGGATCAAGATCTACTGGGAAACACAAAGGGTACATAACAAACTATGCAAATAGATGCATGTGGAAAGAAAAAGAAAATGATACAATAAAAGTAAAAAGTCCTAAACCCTCCAGCAATGTCTTTTATTTTGACAGAAACAAAAGAAAGGCAGAGATTTCATGATACTTGCTGGAGCTCTTGGTTCATGTGTCAAACTTACATGGTATATTAGCTGCACTGTTCTGAAAGGGACTAACTGGATGGCTGAGAGCTGTTTCTTTTATTTCAATTACTATCATAACACAAAATGCCACAAGGTATCTTGCTTATGTCATGACATACAATATCTTTCCCACCACTATGGGAGTGGGAGTTGGGTACCAAAACCTAGAAGACAATAGCCATAAGAAAAGATCTATTGCTACTAGTTAAGACCTAGGTTTGAACATGGTCCAAGGAACAGTGTACACTGCACCATACACAGAACAGTAAAAGAATCTCAATAAAGCAAACATTCCTGGTCCATTTGTCTTTGAGGGAAATATCTCAGATCCAACTCTAATAATCTGAAACCTGCTTAACACTGAGATTAGAAGACTGGCACAGCTACTGGCTTATGCAAAATGGATTATCTTATAGTGTATTGGAACAACCTGTGAACATCCGATCTCTAAGGTCCTAGCTATAGATGTATGCTTAGGATAGCTACTCCATTCTAGTGATGTGCCTGTACATTCAGTATTTGTTTCTACCATCACTGATTTTCTAGATGCTAAATAAAGTACCCTACCAGTCTAAGAACTTGCAGATAGATTGGTTCAGTGGCAGTGAATAGAGCAAGGGAGAAACCACCAGACTTTACAGTGCCTGTCATATGTAACTTTTTAATTTCCTGAAGTCAGGCACAACATCTGAGAAGCTTTATGGGCCACACAATGTGCTTGCGAATCCTACTTTCAAAGCATTCTTTGTCAATCCTCATCATTAGCCACAATGTAAAAATAATTTTGAAATATGTTATCGAACCCTTCCTCTTGCTGCTTAATTTTTCAGTTTTTCTTTATAGATGAATCAGAGCAGAATTATCCAAAACTTTGAAATTCTTTCATACATAGTTTATAAGGTTTATAAACATAGGGTTTAAGTGTTTCACTATGCAGACTGAGTATCCAAATGTTCCTCTCTTTTTTTTTAGAAGGTATGTTATGACTGTTAAAGGGTTGGATATTTATTTACGTAACATTTCAACATAATTAAATGCCTGAGGGTAATATTAATATGTAAAACTATGGTTGATGATAATGAGTAACTGCAAGTATTAAACAAACTCCATTAATCAGCAGCAAGTCTTCCAATTCATTTGGTATAATAAATTTGGTGTAAATCACACAGAACAATGCTTTCATATAATCTGACTACACAGAGCAATTCTCATATTAGTAAATCAATATTGTGGCACTGAGCACAATTTCTGTAACAGGCAATAAAAAATGTATTTGATAAATGACTCTTACCAGTGATACTTGACAGACATAGCTGCTCATGAAAGTCTTTCCTCTCTGTAGTCTACAGCCATTTCTTTACTTGATTGCAGATTTAAAATACACAACTAAGGATATCAGTATTCAAACAGTAAATACTAATATCCATAAAGGAAGATAATTTAGTAGTGTAATCATATGCCTACATGCCCTTGTGTCACATATTTAATACATGTTTCTTTAAATGCAATATTCTCTCAGACTTGGTTATCCTACCAAAAACTAAGGAAGGCCACTAAAAATCTCATTTCCCTGTATCATAGCCCTGGAATCACACCTTGGTCTGAGCACTAAGCTATCAGCACCTTGGTCTGAGCACTACTTTAAAAGCCATCAATTCACTTCATAATGAGCAAATAAATCAGAAAGAAAAGACGCTAAATGGCTAGCAAAAGTAGTGCAGTGCTGGAACAAACATAAGTCACTTTGAATTGAGGACTTACTCCTGAAAGAAACTAATGAAATTTAGAGGTTTACCTGTCATTTCTAGAACACCAGTGCTATTAGCTTTTCCTCGGTTATTTTCTGCAAAACAGGTGTAGCGACCTTCATCCAGTTTTGTGATATTGATAATTTCCAGGCTCCCATCATCCCAGATACGTATGCTATTGAAAGTGCAAAAATTACACAAAGAGCATTAGAAAGCAATATTTTTTGCATTTATGAATAGTGTGGCATGATTAGATGACTAACATTGCTGGAGAATGTTGTAATCCAATTAAACTCTGAAATGCAAACAGCACCAATCAGATTGGTTAAAGTTGGATACCCTACCCTACTTAGCTATTCAGAGCCACACAATTTAGCTTGTCATTTTCCTGAAAATACACATTACCCTCGCCTTGAAATCTACAGAAATGAGAAGCAGCCTGCAAGATAAAGAGCAATGTAAGGCAGAATTTTTAACATTCACAATGTCTACTAATAGACAATACTAACCGGCTCCCGTTCACAAGCAATTCTGTCCCCTTACTCCATGAAAATTTTGGCTTTGGAGCAGCTTTAGGTTTGCATTCAATGATTACACGGCCTCCTTTAGCCGCGAGGATTTTTTTCTTCATAGGATTCAGTTCAAAAGTAGGAGGAGAAGCTGAAAGTAAAAATTAACATGAATACTTCTTTAAGTGATTTTTCTGCAGAATACAATTGCTTTGCAACATGAAGATAAATGAGACAACCACTGAACTGTATACAAGTGTGCATTATATGGACCAGTGAGAAACATGTTAACGATACAGAGATGTGGTGAAAAGCAGATGTAGACCTAAAGGCATGATGTAGTTTTATGCTGTCTTATATGAGCAGTTTCTTTCTGCCAATTTCTGATCCTCCATCTACATTTAATCTACAAGATCAAAGTCCCTGGAAATCAATAGAATTTTTTCCAAGTCTGTTTGATCAGTTCTGGTAAAATTTAGACTTCCCGGAGACGATTTTCTGTAAAACGTTCCTCACTTGATCATGATTTCAAAGAGCAGCTGGGTCTACTTTTCAGTTGTTTTAACCATCCTCTAGCAAATTTAAGGTTGTGCCCTCCTTCCTCTGTAGTTTTCTGTTTGGCTGACTGGTCTTATGCGTACTCTCAGATGTACAAGAGTCTCATTAGAAGTACCAGTTGCTGAGGTGGTCAGCAAATTATCTGAAGTCAGACATTTGCTTACTGATTGTATCTTTATTTGTAACCAAATAAAATTTAAAAACTCTTTTAATTATTGCGCCTCTTGGCCTACCACCACTGTTACTCATGCCAGCAAGTATGCACACAATGTGAAGAAACTGGGCTATTAGTTAATTACAGCAGTACAAATAAACACCTTCTTAAACAAACATGTCTCATCAACACTGAATTTGAAACCGGGCATGCAAAAACTGCTAATTTCTGTGTAATCCGGACTGGTAGTGAGTACACAGTAATGGAAGAACAGTGAAGGATGAAGTATTGTTGTGCAGCAGATTCAGGAAGCAAAGAATACTCTTGGAAATGTCTGGAGGCAAGCGTGAGATGGAAAGAATCCAGGGTACCTACTGCAGGGAAATCTCCTAGGAAAGGCAAGTCATACAGCCAGTATGCCTGCCCCAATGACATCAGTAAAAACATCAAAAATTGTTTTAAGCCTGAGCACTCAGAGAGTGAAAGTTAAACATTCAACAGGATGCTCCTTAGGAAAACACAATGGGTTAATAACTATATCCAGCCATCAAATAGAATGGCTGTGTTGCATACAAACATTGCAGCTGATCTTAATGGACTGTAGAAGGCAAAAGAAATGGGAAGAGTAAAGAGGAAGTGCTTCAAAGGCACATGATTGCTGATAACATGATTTCTAAAATTTGCCCCACAGAGCAGTGAGCATAAATGGGCAAAAACAAAGGAAACACTTCTCCATTAGTTTTGCAAGCTTTAGAGGGTAGGCAGCTCTATGTGCTTTATAGAATTTCTATTGTCCATTTAATTAATAACTTCGTTCCTCAAGTCACTGCCAAAACCCAGCCAGGGAGCTCAAACCATACTTCACCTAGACTGAGTAAGAGTTGTTAGGTTTAACCTCCAGGAGTCTGTTACCAAACAATACTTGTAAATACAACCACTACCTTACTCAAACCTGAAATTGTAAGTAGAGCAAATAATCCTACTAACCCACAATCTTCAATTCAGCATTTGCATAAATAATTCCATGTGCATTCTCTGCTATACATTGGTACATGCCGGCATCGTCGAAGGTCAGACTTTGTATTCTTAGTTCACCTTTCCGGAACTAAAACAGAATAAGATATTCACATAGACTACACATCCTGAACAATCCACAATCAATCACACTCCTCTTTTTCATTCTTTCTTTCCTTTGTTTAGGTTTTTTTTTTTTTTGGTGACAGAGTCCCTCACACAATGTAAGGGCACCAACTCTCTATTGTATGTACAGAGTTTTCCAATAAAATAAAATAGTACAATGTAATAGAATTTTTTTTCACAAGATTCCTCTGGGAGGTAGTATGTTTTATTAATTTGTATTAATATAAAAATAAAATTTAGTAAATAAAAATATGTATCTATTTCTAAAATGCTGTGTATAAAAATGTACATAGTGAGATGGGGTATTTTGTAAATTACACATAGATGTCAATCCATATTTGAAAGAATCCTGTTAAATTCTGTTTTCTCATGAAAATCAATCTGAAAATCATTAAATCTTGTATAGAAGTCAATTGGAGTGCACAGGAATAGTGAAAGATTAGAAGAGTAGTATTTATCTGAGAAAAAGAATAGATTAAAAGAAATTTGTTCTACTATTTTATTTCAAAACACTACAACCAGATATTCTACAAGGAATCTTTGTCTCGTGCTGAGTGAAATACCAATTAAAAATACCTGATTTAGAAACAAGCTATGTTTGGAAGGTAATTTAAATATTTTTTTATATTTTCTATTTGGAAATAATCTCGTAATATTAACACACAGCATAACCTTCTGGTGTACCACTGGAGAATTACACACCACTTTCTGCAATCCAATATGCAGATTTTGTCAGTGAAAGCCAAGTTTAGTGAGGATCATCAATGCAATCTGCTTGCTAAATTACTTGTTTGTAGTAACTACTGAAGCTAGAAAACAGCATTGTTTTTTCTGGTTTAAGCCATCTCCATATGGCAGATGGTGATATCCCTGTTCTCCTTCCAACCTCTCATATTTTTTTTAAGACGCACAGCCAAAACAACACTCCTTCATTTTTTTGTTTTGGTTGCTTTGCTTGCTAAGATCAGTGTCGCCACAGCTGAACAGATGCCGCACTACACTGTGACCGAGTCTGATCTCTTTGTTCTTTAATGCCTCATGCTACACTGTAAGCAATGGATATCGAAATACCTTAACAGACAACCTACCTCTTTTCAAGAAAATAACCAGTGCACTAAACTTAGATCATCAAACATTACTCACTTAAACTTCCCATCACCTAAAATAATGGAATTTTGTCGTATTATAGGGCTAGAAAAAACTATTACAAATTATATGATATAGGAACATCACTGATCATCTAAGAATTTTTCTATCTTCTCTTGTCAGTTATCTACTCAATGTTTCCTTGCATTTTTTAGACAGACTCATGATTCATGTGGTACAAGGGTCTATTTTTAGAGGGAAGCTGATAAACATTTTTTATCCATTACTTACAAAGACCTTGAAAAAAAGAACATTCATGTCCCAAAGGTGACAAAAAGGCAAGTTCAAACCTCATGGCTAACTATTAAATAGCTTGAAGAATGCATTTCAAAACTGAAAATAAGACAGAAATAGAACTCTGAAAAAAATCAAAGTATCATCAGTGCTTTGAGATGGAAAAGGATCTTTTATGTTCATCTAGTCTAATGCCCCTGCAGTGGGCAAGGACATCTTTACATCAGGTTGTTCAGAGTCCCATCCAACCTGGCCTGGAATGTTTCCTGGGATGGGAGACCTACCACCTCTCTGGGCAACCTATTCCACTCTTTAGCAAGCATAATTGTAAAAAATGTCTTCCTTCTATTAAGTCTAAATCTATCCTCTTTCAGTTTCAAACCACTACCCCTTTTCCTGTCACAACAAGCCCTGACAAAAAGGTTCTCCCCATCATTTTTATAGACACCATTTAGGTATTGAAAGGCCACAAAAAGTTATCCCCAGATCTTTTTCTAGATTTTGATTACAATTAGATTTTAGTCCTGAATGTAATTACAATCAGCAAATATCATTACAATTAATTTTCTTTTAACCTTTTAAAAATGCATGCTTGTAAAATTAATTTCCTGCAGCCAACCTGACAATCCTGTTTTAGTTATGGCAATATACTTACCGAGACACCATTTTTCAACCATCTAATTGTTGGAATAGGCTTGCCTGTAGCAACGCAAGGCCAGTACAGGTCACTGCCTATATCCTTCTCTGTGTCATTGATATGTTCTACCCACTCAGGAGAAGCTGAAGAATAAAGAACACATTACCTTGTGAATACATATTTAATTGGCATTACAATCTACTATTTTCCATTTCTTTTTCCATGAAGAACACACACAAAGTTAACGACAGTGACTCAGCAATGCATAAGAAAGAATGAAATTAAGATGTTTTTGTCTTAAAACACAGACTCAAAATAATTTTGACCTCTTTTTTATGAGAAGAAAATACAGAATTGAAATAATGCTTCATAAAAGTCCAAAGACATAACATGCTACTGCTTACACCTATGGAAATTCTTCAGTAAGGCCATAAAATCAGAAGTTAAATTAAATGAAATTAGCAAAATCTTCTATGTACTGAAAGTGACTTCAAGTAAAATGTTATCTGTGTCCAGAGAAGATATTTAAGAAATTAAGGTTGAAAAAGTCCAGTTTTTATGAGGCAAACCAGGTATTTATTATCTTTACCTGTTACAACCAGGAACAGCCTTCTCACACCAATTTTGAATTTATTTCAGTGAAGTTCAAGAGCTTAACTGAGGCTCTTAACCCAAGAAATGTTCTTTAAATTCAATGAAAAGAGAGAGAAATCTTTTGAAGGTAATTCAGATGTTACACACATTGTTTTCATGCCAGTCATTTGGTGTAAGTCTCAGTCAAGGAGTTGCATTACTAAGGATGATTCTACTACAAACAGTAAATAAGATACAATTTTTTTATTGTCTCATTAAACTAAATGCATGAGGGAAAGGAGAGAAGCTGGAGGAATAAAAACCTGTGTGCAGCTAGCAAGAGATGGAGGGTCAAGTCACTTAGACAAAAAATTAAGCAAACAAGGAAGCACAATAAACTTAATAGTGTTTTCTTCTTGGAAATGCCTTCTCTTTAATGCCTCTACATTTACTTCATTGGGATTATGCTAACACACATTGCTGTCCAGGTGTAGATATGGCTATCATAATCAAACAAACTGAATAGTTGCTCAAGTCATACACAAATACTATGCCTGACACATGAGTTTTGATTTTGCTCTATTACTTTGAACAGCAGCATGTTAGCAGCTATGAGAAAGCACAGACATCAACTGGTACCTCCAAAAAGCAACACAGATAACGAAGACTAGAACTGTTCTACCTACCTTGTACATACACTCTGGCTTGGTGTTTATCTTTTCCTTTATAGTTCTCAGCTTCACATTCATAAAGTCCTTCATCTTCATACTGAATATTGAAGATCTTAAGAACTGCACCAGACATGCTTATCTCAGCAGTGGCTGGCATGGGTTCAAGGTATTTACTCCATCTGAGTTCAGGAACCGGACTTGAAAAGGTACAGTAAAGTACAAATCAGTATGTTCAAGAACTGGCTGTTAAACTGCAGTCTGCAATAATGTATTTGATGATGAAAAATACATTGCCATTTCCTGAACAGTGAAAGCAAGCAGGGCTCTAATAATAACTCTAAAACACACTTACTTCCCAAGAGCAAAACACTCCAGCGTCACATTTTGCCCTAAGAGAGCGTAAGTGTCCTTGAACTTCACCTTGATATCAGCAGGATATACTTTCGCACCTAACATGAAAAAGAAGAAGATATTCTCAGGAAAGGCACAGCAGACAGGATTACAGATATTAAAACCTAGGCAGATCAGGAAAAACATCCTTAAAATTCCAGACAAAATTCTTCTTTACAGTGAATGAATAGCCTGGTCATCCATGAAGTATGATTTAACGTTAAGGTTTTAATAGTAAAGTAGAACTGTTTTATTCAGCAACTAGTTAACTTTCTCCTGACATGGAGAATGCCTAACATTTTCTACAGCACAATGCTTTAACATAAACTCAGTTACTTACATTTGAAGTGATGTGCATTGTGCATTTAAGAAGACAAAAGCCTGAGTATTTTCCAGACTCTTTTACTGTATAGGTATTTTGGATTTTTGTGAATTTAAGCTCACTATCATCTTACCAAGGGTATGAAGGAACTACAGCAATCAAAACTACAGCTTAATGAGGGCACTGGGATGCAAATGTAATCAAATCTACCTTCTGGTGATCCCTGCAGGACTTTTCTTGCAGTTTTAGATTAAGACTTCAGTGCAAGCATTTGCCATGAAAAATTTTAACAAAGGCCACTGACTTGTAATTACTAAAATTTTATCACAGTTCTTCACTGTCGTATGGGAAATTTAACAGATAAAAGGGTCAATGAAAACTTGATAATCAGTTTATGAGAGCCTAGCAACTGGTGGTCAAAGGGAATTTGGTTACCATTTGGAAAACATGTGGTTTTCACGAAGAAATGGTGGAGAACAACCTAGTAACACAAAGCACTTAGGCCACTGTCAGATAAGAAATTTTAGCAGAGGAAAATAATTATCCTATTTCATAGAGGATTTCCTGGGGAAAAAAACAGTTTCTGAAGTTGTTAATCAACTACATGTACAAGTTTCTGCTTTACAGCCATATATGCCTCTGAACCAATGCCAAGATCAGAAAAATATTAAAGATTTTTGGGAAGAGTATAGAGGCTTATCAGATAAAAGAGATGAAACTCTGGAGATGAGAACTCTGTTTCCAATTATATGATAGGAAACTTATGAATCAATTCCGGGAGACTTTTCTTCAGTTTTTCATTGTGGATAGAAATGGGACTAAATAATACTGTGCAGCAGCCATCATAACTTTTGCTATATAATTCCCCTCAGAAAGTTTGAAGTAGTTATTAAGTAAATTAAGCAAAGAACAAACAGATCAGTGTACATACATACATTTCCAATAAATACTTACGATCAGACTGTGGAATAAGCGGAATAAATTTACTGAACACACTCTTTGTTATTGATGGACTGGACACAAAACACGAATAATTGCCCTTATCTGATGCTTCTACATTTGCAATATAGAGATTTCCATTGGTCTGTGACACAAATCGTCGCTTGTCCAAAGCAATGAATACTGGGAACTCATTTAGAAGCCAGCGATAACTGAGATCATCTGGAGGAAAAATTTTCTAGTCAATATCAACACACAATGCCATCAGCTACTTAAGCCATGCAATACTGTCTGCATATAAATTATTTCACTCTGATTTCTAGCTTATAGATTTTTGTCTTCAGGAGAGGCAGCTATATGAGAGAGAATGTACAAGTCTCAGTAGCCAGCTAGTACCTATCTACACTGGACACTGTGGTAGCAAATTACTGGGGGTCCACTTGCAGTGCACACAGCTCCCCTTGGGCACATCCCTTCTGCAAGATCTGGATGGGGTAGGAGGAGAGGGGCAGTTGAATCTTGACCTCATGCAATGGAGAAGCTGGGAAGCTTGCAATTTAGACAAACTCATTACATTTTAACTTGCAATATGTCTCAGTTCTTCAGTTCCTCACAATACACAAAGTATGAAAATTAAAATATTATCCCATTTTCCAAGGTCAGGGAGATGCTAACATCCAAACTCAGCCTTCAAGGTGGAACTGCAAATGCCTGAAGGTTATGGGCATAATTCCTGCAGAGCTCTTCTGAGAGCTAATGATCAGAAAAAGGCATTGCCAGAGAATAAATCACTTCACCTCTGACATTCTGGTATGCCTAGAGCTGTTCCATTATTTCAGCAGGAGCACCAGTATTTAAATTGTAGTGATTTCATTAGATGGAATGAAGCTGGGCTCTGTCCGAGACCAGCCGAAATTCTGGGATGACACAATGGCACAGTGATATGTACTCAGGTTTTCTGGGTAATACCCCAAGATTCCTCTCCATTATCCAGATTAGTCTGAGTAACCTTATTGGTTGGTAGTATCAAAACTTATTTGCAAATTCAATAGCATCTTTTACATAGGTAACTGCAAGAACATGTTCAGCATGGAAACATAACCTAAAAAAATATTCTCAAGCTGCAGAAAAGTTTAAGCAAACCTAAATGATAGGTCTAAAAAGAAATACTAATTTATCTTCTACTCTTAAGCAGTTGAAAATGAAGCTGAATTACCTGGGTAGTGGTAAGGGGGCTCACAAAGAAGCACTGCTCCAACACCTTCTCGCACTTTAACCTCATAGCGTTCCTCAGGTGGAAAAGGATCCAGATCTAGGTTAAAAAAAGCAGGTGGAAGAAAACAGTTTTTCATCAGAGTAAGTTTTTAATTATTCTTTTCAACCCTGTAGAGATTAATATAGAAATAAACATACGGCAAAGATACCTGTGCACCCATGAGACCAGTTCTTCTCTTTCAACATAGTCATTAGCAAATTCAGTGGGCTTTTTACAGTATTTTAGTCTTAATAATCACAAATGCCAATTAAAACAAACGAAAAAAAAGGTGCAGATTGTATGTCCAAGGGTAGCCAGGTGAGGTACATTCAAAAAGGAACCTCTCCAGGAAGAGAAAAGAAAAGGACTTTAGCTGATTTCTCCAAAATGCAAGCTTCATTCTCTACTGTAACTTAACATGGCTTCTCTAAAATCAGGTGGTTGCCCTTCACAAAAAGTCCAGCAGTCAAGGACTAGCAAGCAGTTACCTCAGACATGTTTTGTCCAGATTTTTGGGACAAAAGTGACTCACATCCCACTCTGTACACTAGAAACATGAAATTATTTAGCTTTGGAACAAACTTGAAACAACATGTAGTCCACTAGTTAACACAACCATATCAAGCCCACTACTAAACCAGGTCCTAAGCTCTCTAACCACACAACTTTTAAACATGTCCGGGGATGATGATTCAATCAATTCCTTGGGCAACCTGCTTCAGTGCCTGATTACCCTTTCAATAAAGAAGTTTTTCCTAATGTCTAATCTAAACGTCCCCTGGTGCAACTTGAGGCTATTTCCTCTTGTTCTATAACCTGTTATTTGTGAGAAGAGACCAGCAATCACATCTCTACAACCTCCTTTTGGATAGTTGTAGGGAGACATAATATTTCTCATCAGTCTCCTTTTTTTCAGACTTTATAAATAGGCTCAGCTCCTTTAGCTACTCCTCATTAGAAGGAAATAACAACCTGGCCTTCTAGAAATTCTAGAAAATACAGACTAAGACTATATCACCTACAGTGTTATCCATCAGCTCACTACTGTTTTTTACAGTGCATGTTTATTTGTTGAAAGTGCAGGTCTGTGCATATACATGCATTCAGAAGACTAGTTTGTGACTGTCAGAAGCTGACAGGAATGTCCCCCAGCAAGGTCTTGATCGCAGACTAGGAGCCAGGGCACATGCTTTTCTAGCAAGAGCCCTGTCTTCTTCCTGCAGGCATCCCAATTATGTTCGCACTGCAGTAGCACCTCATCACCATATGTCCCCACTTACATATTTCTGCTGAGACCATCTTCCCTCAGGTCCTACCATGATTTAAAAGAAGTCTGGACACTATTCTGGAGATATGGCTTGTCTTTAATTAGTAATTTAGCTGTCCTGTCAGCTGAATGCGTAAGAATATAAAATGCTTGCAAAGTTTTTTTTTCCTGCAGACTAGTGCACTTAAAATCTTGTTTTTACAGAGTAATACAGGCACAGCACATGTGTTACCAGAAAACATCATAGTGTAAAACACTGTGCATTTCAAGCTAAATGCAGCATTTCTACTTTTTCATGTAAAAACTGACTTACATCCAAAACTCAGAGTGGCTTCACTGCTTCTGACAGTTCCAAAGATATTTGACACAACGCAGACATATTTTCCAGCATCTCTTGACTTCTCTGGATTATTGATTACAAGTCTGCCTCCCACCATACTGTAGCGTTCCTTTGTTAAATCGATATCCCAGTTGTTGAGTTTCCACCTATTGGAAAAGAATAAGATGTAAGATTTGGCCTAGAAGCCCAAACCTGGTAAAGAAATATGATTTGAAAAATATCTCTCAAGCTGTGATAAACTATACAGGAAGTTATTAATATGCTTTCTAATTTTTTCTTCAGCAAATGTTACAGATCAAGTACCGGGATTATAAACTTACCTGCCAACAGTTCTCTAAGGGCAAACTGGCTAAGAAAATCCTTGCTCTGCTGTTGCAGTGAACAACACTGCACCTTTAAAAGTATGGACTAATGAATTTTTTAAAACCTTTTTGCAGACTTTCTCTACGGGTGAAAATACTTGGTAAAGCCTTAAGTGCCTATTAAGCATGCCTGATTTAAGACCTACTTTTACATTCAGATCTTTTTAGGCACTTAATCATTGTAAAATCTCAGTCATTTCACTGTCACTGCAACTTTGCTTGAGGGACTACAACAGGAACTTGGGAACACAGGTCTGACCCTTATTGATTTCTACTTATTTAAAAACACTCAAAATACATGGAGTAGGAACTATTATTTAGGATTTGTAGCTTCATTTATACCTATTACTGTGTCCACAAGAGGGAACCCAGAACATTCTTTGAAAGGAGTCGTGTGCTTCCTAAGCACAAACAAGAAAGGAGCAACTCAAATGCATGTAAAGATCACAACATTCTTTCACTGTAAATATTTTTTTTGTCACAAGGTAAAGACAGACATTAGTGTCTGAAAATACGAACCCATACCCTATGTTTTCCTTACTTATTGAGGATGTAGAGAAATATATAGAACACTCATTGGGAAGCTGGAATTGCAATTGTCATACAGAGAAACAATAATAAAAGCAGTATTAGGAAAGTAAGTTTAACATGAAAAATTAAATGTCAGGATTTTCAATATGCAGTAAATAGCATTTAGGTTTCACAGGAATTTAGAGGGATCACTTCATTCCAGTGAGGTACAATACACATCTGCCTTAAAAATAGCAAATCTTCTGTTCAGATATACCTAGGAATAATTGTGATGAGGACAGTTTACACTGCAAAGAAAAAGTTTTAGGGAGGACATATCTATCTCTGAGACAGGAGAATTTTGGCTCATGAACTGCTGGCAAGCTAAGAAATGAAGACAGTAAGAGAATAAATTCAGTAAAACTAGTAATGTCAGGACATAAAGATAGTGGCCTTATTCTGTATTTCAATTAGCATCACAGCAGCTATCAACACTAATTGTCAGATCTGCTCGTAGCTAGAAGAGCTTGGAGGTACTAGAAAGGCAATACTTCCAGACTGACCTTTTGATTTTTTGCAGAGCCCATGGTAGATAAAAATGTTAAAAATCTATGTAAAGCCTGAATCGCCCCATAGAGGACATGCTTATGTAGTGCTGCAGACAGGGAATGGTCTCTGGACAGACTGGAAGTTATGGTAAAATACATTAGGAGGCTACTGAATCTATGTGTGTTGGATCTCTGCATTCTTCCAGTACTTTCCAAGCGTGGGGAGAGCAAACAAGTGCAACAACAAAATCCATGCAGAGAAATTTGTAGATACTAGAATCAGGGGCCACATTCCAAAAGGGATTTCTAGTTTCCTCCCAAACCCTTCAGTCACAGATGCTTCTATATGTGTAGACAACCCATAAGCATATTTGCAGAAAGGCAATGAAGACTACCTAAGCTGTTTTAATAGAATAATACCATACATGACCACAACCTGTAACAGATTTGAAAGTAAGGCCAGCAGACTCAATTGCTTTTTGTATCCTAGAAGCTAGTCTAGGAACACATGCAAGTGAGCACTGAGGGCAGATCACAGGGTCATCAGACAACTTAATGAAATTATTTTGCTGGCAATAGATTATGTCTGACCCTTAGTACGATAACAGCAATTTTCTGCCCAAGTCTGGGTTGTAAATTAGTCATTGTCTTAACTGTCCACAAGTACATTTCTCTGTACAGAATGAAGAGGCAGCAACAGTAACTTCTGTGCCTGTGTGTGAGGCTGAGGAGGACAGGAGGTTTCCTGAAGCCAGGAGGGAATGGGATCTGTCACAATGCTGGACACTCACCTGATTACTAAGACTGGTTGTGTTACAGAGACAGCACCTGGGAAATCTGATCCACTCAGACACACCTAACCAAGGAAGGGCATTTCAGTGCAGGCACTGCCTGCAACAGGTGTCTAAATGCTTCTACTGATGTGATGGTAAGTAACTGTATAAGGAGCACACAGATAGATGACCTGTTGCGCCAGATGGTCAAATTAACAAGAAACATTTGCAAGGCTACATAGCATCAGATGAGCTGAGACATACATTTGGCTGCAAAATCATATTCGTCTAGCAGATAACACTGACAATTGGGCATCTTGGTTTCTTGTACCCGTGAAAGCAAGATTATGCATCATCGTCCACAGCCTAACATCAGCATTTCTTCAACAGTACTTCTTCTGACATCTGCTTTTACAGATATGAAGATTTAAGAACT
Organism: Upupa epops; assembly: GCA_013397515.1. NCBI lineage: Eukaryota > Metazoa > Chordata > Aves > Bucerotiformes > Upupidae > Upupa > Upupa epops. The sequence continues at coordinate 435,460 of VZRI01012866.1, forward strand.
GTAGACACCCATGAGAAAGCATCACATAGAGATACTTAACCAAAAAAAAAGTGATTATCATAGAAGAAATGTCAGGTGTTCTTAGTGTGAGATTTTCAGGTAAAGGACACAGAGACACCCACCTGCTCACCTGACAGAATGTTGTGAGAAGTCTGCTGCCTCCTGGGAGCTAAGATCAGAGACACAGCTGAAAGGGTGCAACAAGACTACTACCCATTGTTACTGCGACATGTGGGCATGAATGACACTGAAAGCAGGAACTTGAGCAAAATCAAGGCAGACTATAGAGGTCTGGGGTTCAAAGTGAAAAATACTGGGGCTTGAGTTATCTTCTCCATCTTGCCAGTTAGAGGAAAAGGAGGGCAACCAGGTATAAATTACAAATAATCAATTTATGGTGACGTGGTTGGTACAATCACAAAGGTTTTAGTTTTTATGACAATGAGACATTCTATGACAACCATACCCTGCTAGGGAGAGATGGAATACACTTGCCTCAATGAGAATTTTCAGTAGTAGGCTGGTAAAATTAGTCAGGAGGGTTTTAAACTTAAAAGTCTCAGAGGATGGGGTCCAATTTGACAATGTATGTGCCATTGCAGCCAACCAGACCAATCACAGCAGTGAAGTCCTTAACTGACTTTCAAGACGAGAACTAGACCAACCAGCTCAAGGCTGAATGGAACCTTTTGCTCCCCTACAGGGTTGCCTTCTTGCTCAGCATTTTTAAAGGTCACTTTTTTTTTTGTTTTGCATCTGAATTAGTTTTTGTGTGTAAAGCTGAAAACATTAAACACAACAGGAATACAGTGTTTTTTAAAGTGTCTAACTATTTTAACAAATTGAATCAAGGTTAATTCTTACTCAAAAATTGTAAATTTCCCTGTTTTGAACACTTCATATTGTCCTCCTAAAAGACTCAGTCATTTAGTGCTACATCTGTAAACACTCACTAAGTAAAATTAAGACATGAAGATAAAAAACAAGAGAGGTTACCTGTAAGTAGGAAAAGGAATTGCTCGAGCTCTGCAGTTCATCGAAACTTGTCCATCTGAAGATTCTTCTGGATAGATAGTATCAATGGGCTGCTCCTCAAAAACAGGTCCATAACCTTTGTTCCCTTCCTCTGAAAAAAAGGGAACAGTTTGAAATAAATCACAACTGAGTATGAATATACATCACATCTTCCAGATTCAAAATACGAGTCCCCCAAAATTAAGTTATATATGTATCACCAAAACCAGACAGTACAGACAACAGAAGTGTAATTCTTCCTTTACTGACTCCTGCAAACTGAAGTAAATCAAACCATGTCCCAATAATGTTACCTTCATCACTTTTTGTGCTGTCATCATCAATTACTTGTCAAATGTGATGGTAATAAATGTGAAGATACTCCTTTAGAAATTCAGTGACACCTTCTTATTTCACATAGACAAACAAATTCTTATCAGACCAGTTCAAATCCAAAACAACTATCCAAACTTCTGGTGTTCCTTACCTGTGTTGCCTATAAAAATCTGCTATAACATGTAATGCTACATCTTAAAAATCCTTCATAGAATAAAAGATTAACTAGCAACATAACAGATGAGTGTCCTTAAATCAAATTAAGGTTTTATAGTCACTGCCTTACAAAGTCATGCCTTTGATTATAAACCATTTTAGACTGAACTGGACAGCTGTTAGAAAATCTAAAAGAATCTACCAACATATCCAAAGACTGTAATTTAAGTCTGTGTTAAAATATCATATTTACATAAAACAATCCTTCCACAGATTTCTCTTTTATTGTTTCTAAATTCCATATTTATCGAGACATTGATTTACAGCACTGGCAAAATTCTGGTTATAGGAAGAAAGTTCCTTTTTCCATTCAAATTTGGGGAATAAAACCCACCATTTCCCTTGGGGACAGAAGCAGATCCAGAAAGCACTATTACACTGGCATAGGCATGCTGAGGCAACTTCACTTTTAAAAACAGTGTCTTGTAATGAGAAGTCTTTCAAAGAAGCAAGTAAGAGCAATTAGAAAGTCAGATCCTTTGAAAAATTGTCTAACTGCTTTGATATTTTAAAGCACAACATTGCAAAAATCTATACACTGCTAGATGAAAAGGATTTCAGACTGAAAAGGCAAAAATCACGTATTTGCTCAGAGCCTAGAATGACTGAGCCACAACCTGATGGCACTTGTCTGTGCAGTTCTCACAGATGAATACAGAGTAAAAACTACTTCTAGCAGCAAATAGCTGTATTATATGCAGCTGACTCTTTCCACCTTAGGAATTTATGCTCCAGACCACTGAAGCATTCCACAGCATGCATTTTTAATGCTTCCAGCACTATTATGCTGAGTGAATATCTGTTTCTTACACCTATCAAATATTCTTTATAATGGCATTTCTGCTAAAATCTATTAGAATCTGGTTTCAGATGTCTGGCCAAGCAGGAAAAGTGACACGTGTGGCAACTGATAAACCTTTCCTTTGCAGGCAGATAACTGAGTATGGATAACTGATATGAAAATGGCACAGGGGAGAAAAGAGAAAAGGTTTCTCAAAAATATACATGGTAAGAGAAGAAGCACAGCTATGTGATGAAGCTGAGAGAGTGACGAAGGGCAAACTAAGTTACAAGAAAAAAAGGTCAGCTAAGGAACTTCTTCACAGTGAGGGTAACGCAGCACTGGAACAGGCTGCCCAGGGGGGTTGTGGAGTTTGCTTCTCAGGAGACATTCAAGACCTGCCTGGATGTGTTCCTGTGTGACTTGGTCTAGGTGATCCTGTTGTGGCAGGGGGATTGGACTAGATGATCTTTCAAGGTCTCTTCCAATCTCTAATGATTCTATGATTCTAATTAAAATTGTTACTAGAAGAAAAAGAAGGAAAATAACAAGAAATGAATGTATTAGACAAACCAACAATGAGAAGAAAGAACATTTTATCTGTTCTGGTCCTGCTTTAGACAAAGGGGAAGACTATCTGACCTCTTGAATACTTTACTGTCCTATTTTCTGAGTACAATTCGAATGATTTATATTTTAAATTGGAGCAAAAGCTACCATCTAATTCCAACTATTCAAAGGATTCTTCAGTGAATTCTATAGACAAGACTCAGACCTTTCAAGAGTGCTAAAATGTATTATGAAGTCTTTTCAAAGGTCAACAAATCTCTACATAGCTGATGAGATCGTGGATCCTGCGTAAGAACTGTTGTAGCTGGGAGGTGGCCTGTGTCATCCCACCTCCAAGTCACACTTTTCAGTTGAGTAGTGGCACTTTCCCTCCAGGCCTTCCTGCAACGCTTCGCATGCTTGTCTGACTTCTTGTGTAGTTGCTAAAGCTAAAGAGAGTGGAAAACTACTAAAGTCTAGCTTTCTGAGTTACTTTTTGCCAGTTCAGTGATGTGAATTTGTTTATCAATAAAGACCTGTGCGAGTGCAAAGGCTTTTATTATTAACTGGACCATATAAAAGAATGACTGGCTAAGCAAGATAAGATATATCTGAAAGCCTCATCCTAGTTACAGATGAGCTGTGGAAACTCTGAAGATAATAAAGTCAGAAAGCAGGGTAGTGTTGGTCAGTGGTGAGGGTATAAACCTCAGACCCTGGCTGGAACAGACAGGGATGTGAATGGGATGCAGGCAGGGTGGCACTGGGGAAGTAGGCAAAATTGGTTGAATAGGTAAGATAAAATGCTAATGTAACCTATCATATCGACCACCTATAACAACCAAATTGTATAACTTTCAACTGTGGTGAAAATAAAAATGATTGGTGGAAGGCTTTTGGTGAAGAATATCGTATAGTATATAAACCCAGCTATTTTGGACAATAAACAGCTTCTGATTCACCCCGATCAGTTGTCCCCGCCTCGTTCAATCCCAACAATGAGATACTAAATTATCTTAGTAACCCTTTAGGTCCCTGTTCAAGAGCTCACAATATCGAATTATATACAAAATAGCCAATACATTCAAAGATAATAAACCAAAATTATGTAAAAAAATAACAGAAATAACATAATTCCATATAATTTTAATTCAGGAAATGTAAAGCTTTTCTACATTAAACATATTTGAAAAAGTAAACTAGGTTTCAAATTACATAATCATACAGGTATGACTTTTCAGCAAAAACGTGCGCAATCTTAGGGGAAAAATGAGGAAATTCTCACCATCTAGGAAAGAGTGAGGAGGGCTCACATGCACAAAAGCACAGACACACAGAGTTCACCTGTTTTTCTCTTCCTAACTTACTTACCAGCCAGTTCTGTTAAGCAAACTTTGAAAAATTCTGTTTTGAACAAATACTGTGTGCTTTAATACCTGGCTAATGATATTAGATGTTTAGAAAATTTCTGATATACTCTGTTTTCTTAGTTTGGCATTATTCCCATGTTTTTGACAAATTTATAATAACCAGACTTTTCATCTCCAGGTCCCAACTGATGCAAGACACGCATACTCGTAATAACAAGGGCAAAATGTCTTTTTACCACAAATATTTTCATCCTTTTCGATAGAGAAAATGACCTGCTGGGGGTATTTTATTTAAAAAAATTACTTTAAAAGGCCCTACTTGATTCTGATAGATCCTCCAAGACCTACCATACTGAAATATTTCAAAAGGTGACTTTTTTGCTGACTCAAAAGAAAATTGCAGATAATAAGATTTCACAACTCATTTCAGCAAATCTATTCTGACACCTTACCAGAATGTTTACAATACTTTTCTTATTAAGTATGAGTTTTAGCATCTAAAGATCTTCAATTTTTAGAACTTTTTATTCAGGTTTTTAATTTTATGTAAAGTCATTTTACTATATATCAGTTTCATCCTTTGGTGTTTTACCACGCTTTTGGGTCTTCCCTCTCACTCCTAAGAAATACTGAGGTAAAAATTTGTAAACAACTGTTCATCTTACTCTTTTACCTTCAATGAAGCCTTTCAGCATGAATATTTACATTCTACAAAGTACTGCACAACTATCCCAATCACTTACTAGACAACATAAAATATGCAACTCAGAAAATAAGGTTCAGTGGGTAAGAGTAATGAACCAAAAATTTCTGTTGAGAGACAGCAGGATGATTTCAAGACAAGTAAATATGAATCATAATCACACAAGCCTATTTATTTTACTATCAAGAAATTCAGTCCTTACAAGCATCTAGATCAATTGGTAAATACATTTTACTCATAGATAAAAATAATGTCATGATGTAAAGATGCTTAAATTACAGGAACTGCTCTGAGTACAATAAGAAAGCAAAATTAAAAATATGATGCTGGAACGTGTCCAGAGGAGACCCACCAAGCTTGTGAGGGCTTCTTTAGGAAGAATCAGACCTTGAGCAGCATGAGGAACAAAAGCCAGGCCTGGCTGTGACCATGTCCTTTACTTTAAGGACAATGTCTGTCCAGCCCAAAGCAGCCCCAGTGACAAGAGCCAGCCTGCTCTGTCCTGCCCACACTCATCGCAGCACACACAAATGCCAAAGTTGGTTCTTAGTACTTGTGGTTCTTAGCTTTGAGTTCTTGAAATAAAGTTGACTGCTTTCCCACCTAACTGTTTCTGTTGAATTCAGTCTCCTGTGCAAGGCAAGAACTTCCATGTCCAGCACCTGTCAAATGAGGCTACAGGCAGATGAGTTGGGCACATCTAACAAGAGATGAAATCACACCGTCAAATGGAAGTGGGCTCCAAGCCTGCCTCGGATGGAGAAGACTGGTACATCAAGACTAGAAAGGGGGTAGGAAGAAGTGATGTGCCAGGCAGACAATTTCGGGGAAACCCATGACATTACATGAGGGGATGATTAGGGCCTGGATACATCTAGCTGGCGGCCGGCCACAAGTGGTGTCCCTCAGGCCTCAGTTTCAGGGCCAGGCTTGTTTAATACCTTTACTGATGATCTGGACGTGGGCATTGAGAGAGCCCTCGCCAAGTCTGCAGATAACAGCTTGTGTGGGAGCGGTGAGTTGCTCAACGGCAGCAAGCCTCTACAGAGGGACTTGGACGACGGGCCGAGGCCAAGTGCATGAGGTACAATAAGGCCCAGTGTGGGGTCCTGCATTTCGGTCACAACAAGCCCAGGCAACGCTACAGGCTTGGGGATGAGCGGCACAAAAGGTGCCCAGCAGCAAAAGACCTGAGTGGGGGTGCTGCTAGGCAGCCAGCTTAATATGAGCCAGCAGTTTGCCCAGGCTGCCAAGAAGTCCAATAGGATCCTGGCCTGTAGCAGGAATAGCGTGGCAGCAGCAAAAGGGAAGTTACTGTGCCCTTGTACTCAGCCCTTGTGAAGTCTCATCTTGAGTACTGTGTTCAGCTTCGGTTCCCTCATTATAGGAAAGACATTGAGATACTGGAACATATCCAGAGGAGAGCTACCAAGCTTGTGAGGGCTTTAGAGAACAAATCGTATGAGGAGAGGCTGACATAGCTGGGCATATCTGCTTTGGAGAAGAAGAGGCTGAGGGGGGAACTCATTGCCCTCTACAGCTACCGGAAGATGATCTCTGCCCAAACTTCCCATGCACCAAATCGGGTGGTACCTCCCTCCCTTCACTCAAGTGCACATTCCCCACTGATGGGAAATAGCAAGTGACTGCAACTTCTCAGCTTCTACCCTTGATTATCTGCAAACAGGACTGGCTAAAAGTCAGGAGGTTTCAAAGTGTTTCCACAAAGGAAAGATCTGCTAGCAGTTTCTTCCCCTCGAGGAGAAGGAGGCAACAGTGCTTGTCCCACTTGTGGTGGTGGACTTTTTATGCTGTGTGAATTAAGTGTGTTGTGCTGGTTTTCCCAAAATGGCGTCAGGTTTTGCTTTAGCCTGCACTTTATAAGGGGGTTTGAATCCTCCTTGGTTTTGTGCTTTGGCCCAAAAAAACAGCTTCGTCTCAGTCCTAGACCTGATCAACCGGTGATTGTCTGAAAGCTATAAATGGCTTCAGACTGGTGGCTCCAGAGCCATGGACTGGTTTTCTCAAAGGCAACTTACAGGGTAGACCTACTGAAAATTGTGGATCAAGCACCAGAGGAGGCAATGTGAGCCAAACACACTTCCAAAGAAATCCCACGGTTTCTTAAAAAGTGCAAAAGCAACATTTTTAATATCCTGCTTTCAGCAGGTGCTCCCAGCTAACTTTTACCTTTGCTCTGGTGCTTGCTGTGTCTTGTTCTTGCACAGAGAACTCAGCAAGTTACTCAAAACCGAGAGATGCCCAATAGTCTCCATTCCTGCTGCCACTGCCAGAACGCCTCCTGACAGCACAATGTGCAAAGGAACACTTCCTACGACTGGTCCCAGTACCGGTGCTCCCGCTTTCTCTGCAGTAGTGATCATTTTAAGTGTACTCTGAACACTCCCAAGAAGCACCTTTTATCCCAGTGTGGTTAGTGCAAGTAAACTTTTTCTGGGTACTATGGTATCAAGTCTAGAAAGGGGACAGGAAGAAGTGATGTGTCAGGCAGACAATTTTGGGGCCATTATATGTCATGAGATGATGATTATGGTCTGGATAATTTGTTGTGAAGTGAACAGAGTGGGGAAAACTCTTTAGCGTGACATGAGAAATCACTGTCCATAGTAAATAAAAAAGTTGGAAGGAACGGCTGTGCTATAAGGAAGTTCTAGATTTCAGAGGTACCTGAGATTTTAATCCCTGGTGTATTACCTTAATTTGTACAACCGAAAAACACTGGGTAGAGCAATAGTCTTTCTTTTTAGGTCTTAACAGATAGTTAATGTAAGATTGCTATCAGAAGTGACATTCACCTGCAGTATATTGCACCAGAAAAATTAAACTGCATTTGATTCTCTAAGATTATGTGTCGCATTTAAAGATCGTTCCTGATCTTTCAGCCCCTGGTCAGTCTTTTCTTTGCCTTTTAATTAAAACACAAGTCCTGGATTTATTCTATACAAGACCGTAATTTGGAAGGTTTTTTTGAACTGGTAGGAGGACAGTTAGAACCTGGTCTCATTCAAAACCCTTCAGAATAATGCCTCTCATTCTTCTTGCAGGAATCATAGCCTAACATAGGCACCTGTAGTCAAGGTTATTATCAGACAAGCATTGCTATGATTACATTAACACATACTCAAACTGCATCCAATATCATCATACTGGTCTTTATTCTTCCCATGTGACCTACTCATGACCATCACTGCCCATGATCTTCCCAAGCCATTCTTTGCCAAGATTTCTGGCTTTTTGGCACACTGCATAACACACAGTATTAATCATCTGGCCTTGCCCATCTAGAAATAAACTGAGTTATCTGTTGTAAGTGATTAAGTTTTTTTAATCAGCCAGTATTCAGCACTTGCTTGCCCACTGCAGCTGATGATTTTGTCTGTCATCATCCTGTCCAGAGTGAGCTCACACGTGTAACATAACTGATGGTAAATGACAGACAGTTTATTCAGGAAAAGCTCAGTATTTCAGTGATGAATTTTAAATTTTCATTAACCAACAACCTTCGTATATTAACAAAGAAAGCAACCTTGAAAGACATAATAAATGCATTGTTAGCATGAGATCACATTTTAAAGATCTTTTTTATTAGGTGTCAGAAATCCCATATATGGTGTAAAGAAATGAGTTCAAACCCTTCTTGAAATAAAATAATGTTTTCACTAATCCAGAAAGTACTCCTGTGCTCAGCAGTAGTCAGTAGTACAAACAATATGATCTCATGGTAGCAAAACTGAGGATATGCTTGAAATGGTAAGCTAGATTAAATAAGTCTATGAACACCTCATCTCAATTAGGAACTTATTAATTACATAAACAATGTAGAGAAACACAAGAATGTTTTATGAAATGCAGCACAACTAGCTTTATGAGCACCTGACCCTTTAAAATATGTAAGAATTTAAAGCCTACCTTGCAAGTAATTCAATCATTATACACAGTTATTTACCTTCTCAAACCTCAGTAAGTATTTTGAATATACAATTTCATTATTCTGTTCAGATCTCAGTTCATGTGGTCTGTACATGTTTTCTTCCTCAAGAAGAGCTCTGCTTATGCTGTCAATCCAATTCATCATAGCAACTAAGAACTAGCATTCATTAATTGTTAGTGAAGCCTGAAACAGGCTTTACAAAGCTCCAAGTTGTTCAGAACAACTTTGGAATAGAAACTACATTTTAATCCTGGGTTTTAACTTTCCAAACAGTTCCTTCCATCTTCTAGGACTGAACCAAAATTTCAGTTACAAATGACTCCTGAATGTTTTAATATTTATGGCTCTATCTCTATTTATGAAAAAAATTCTCATTTGTAATTTAAAATTCAAGTCAGTACATGTAGCATTTCCCTACTGTATTATGAAGACTACCCCTATATTGTGGTGGAAGTATTTTATGAATTTTATGAATTTTAGATGGTGTCGATATTACAGAAATACATGTTTAATGTCTCATCTTGTGGGTCCATTTCCATTCTTCTAACCATGTTAATCATCTGTGCACAAACAGATGGTTGATAAAAGTTTAATAATCTAGAGAAATAACAATTCTGCATACTGAATTAGCATAGAAAAAAAATAAGGTCCAGATCTTATATGTTTTCATGCCTTGAATTATGGCTTCTACTGTAGTAAGTATTATTCTGTGCTGGTTCATTATTCATATTTAGTAATTAATTATATCCACAGAAATAGATTAAAGCCATACAAACAGAATAATTAATAGTTAGTTAAATTAAGATGGGGGGTCATCTTACCAGTCAGGCAGAAGACGAGATAGGGTGTAATAAGATGATAGATGAGGAGCCGCATGGTTGTCTTCTGAGTGATTATCTCAAAAGGGCTTGTGCTTTGCAACACCAGCGTTCATAGAGCTAACAATACCTGACCAGAGAAAAAGAGAAAGGTGTAATTCTGACATGAAGTTTTATCTCTTATCACATTTCATTTGCCATGTCATCTAATGAAACAAAGAGTTAGCACAGCACAGGTTCTTTTAATAATAAATGTATTCTCAAATTTCCTGGATCAAAGTAATGATTTCTCTTATTCAGAGAGAACACTGTTTTAGAGTATTCAGATTTTTCAGTGACGGTAACTAAAATGGTGAATGTTAATACTGAACATGCCCTTTTAAACTCATTCTTCTAAACCAAAACTATGCTTTCTCTGGAAAAAGTGGTATTAATCACTATTATCTTCCTTTTTCGTGTTCAATACAATTATTATTGCAATGTTATATTGAATCTCTGTGGAAGAAACACTGCTTGTGTATGTATGAAAACCAAGCTAAAGAAACATGCAGATTCTTTTGGATATTCTAAGATTTTAGATACCATTTATTACAATACTTCTGTAACATTTTTACTTCTTTCAATAAGAATATTTCGCTAGCTTTTTGTTTCTAGCTGGTGACTAACACCTATTTGCTTACAGCAATGTGTCATCATGTTTTCAGTGTGTGATTTCCCTAATGGATCTCTTACCATGAATATATAAATCCATCCTTTACATCCACCACATCTTGTTCATACTTCTTCACTTGACTTATTCTGCCGTTGCACTGGAAAAGTTACAACCTCCAGACAAAGCTTTTTGTTGTATCTCAGGTGTATGCTGGTATTAACCATTCCTCTCAATGTTCATATTGTTACTATTTCACTCTAAAGTACGCTTATTGATGCCTGAATACCCTTCAGTACCATCCATCCTATGAGATATTTGCATACTACTGTGCCCTATTGCTTTCTGCATGCTGCTCTTCTTTTTCCAAAATCCAAATGTTGTATATCTTGTTTTGAAACTGTCCTGTTTCCCACTTCCGGCTCCAAAAGTTTTGATTTTTAAAGCACATGCACAAACACATCTGACAACCTAAGTGCACTTGGAGTAAATGCTGCTCTGATTAACAGAGAGCCCTTGGTTTGGATCACTGCTGCACAGGCCTGTCTCAATGTGTGTCTCATGTAGTCCCTTGAGGTGGCTAGGAATACAGCCCCTCGTTACACTTGTTCCCTCTCCCTCACAAAAAGGAGGTGCGTTTCAGCATGCCTCAGTGAGCTTTCCTTAGAAGAGAGCATTGTAGGTATTTTATTAAACTCGTAGTGTAAGAAAATGGCAAGAAATATCACCAGAGAATTTCTTGGTTCAGATATTGCAGGAGCTGTTGCACCTTCAGATTTTTCCTTTTTTTTTTAGCAGATGAAAGCTAACCTACAGGTAAAATATGCATTCATAGCCATGACCCTAAAATCATGGCTGTTACACAAAAACAGTGCTTAGCAAAACACATACAAGAGATAAACAGCAATCTGAGGAAGTGATATCTATTCAGAAATACTCTGGAAAAGGCTTTTCTGTTGGCAAAAAAATGCATGCTCTTACTGTAGCTGGATCCAAGGGGAAGACTTTAATTCACATCTTTATCCTCCCATTTGTGTTGGCACTAAAGTTTCTTCAGCTTCTGTCACACACAAGATATTCACAACCATTGCAGCCATCTACCTTAAATAACCAAGGTATCAACTACTGTGTCTACAGGATGCCTCCAAAAGACAGTGAAACTAGATCAATAAATGACTTTGTGTATTTATCCTGGCTATGAAGCCTCTTGTGTTCTGACACTGCCTCACCTAAAACATGTATTTCAATGCGACATGAGTTAAATTGGGCAGTTACACTGAAATAACACACGCAATTAAACAGCAATGCAACACAAACTCTATTCGGAAGAACGGAAATTACACAGTAACTCATGGTGATAATGGTGTTCAAATGTATTGATAAATGAAACTGTTAAGAGTAAGCCTGTGTTCTCTATCTGACATTACAGGCAACACTGCAGACACAAGAACCCTTTCCTCCCTCTCTTTTGTAGAATACTGGTTTGATTTTGGAAAGTTACCCTTAGCTCTCCAAAAACCTCTTTCCATTGAATCAGGAAGAAATGGTTTGAAAAATAAACAAAAACATTGTCAGTAAATACTATAAATATCCAACCTGCCAGGATTAAAATCCTTTCATTGCTCTCACTTCTCTCAGCTGAGTGGGTTCTGAATATATAGCATCAAATCACTCCTGATTTATCTCAGCTTGTGGACAAGAAGTGAGGCTGCTTCACATCACATGGTTGAATTTTGTTAGAACTGCCTGCTACGAGATGAGACAGCACACAGGCTACTGTCTGTCTGGCTGAAGTGGTGTGGTTGTACATGATGTTACCATGCAGCTGCCCAACGAGGAGCATATTTGAGGGAGCAGCACTCCCATCAGAGGTAGTACTGTGACCTGCAGAGCTCAAACAGAATTCTCTAATGACTCTTTTGCTCTTACAGTCCTCAACTAAGGTATTGTTGCCCCAGTAAAAATTATTACCACTTGAAAGAACAGTCATTAGTCTCACTCACATTAATACTTCTGCACTGCAAAAGCAGAGAGTGATTGCATGCCTGGACATATTTTAGTCTGCACAGTATGCTACTCTTTTCTCACAATGAAGCACCATAGTTTTAGCAAATGAGCACAACTTTTTAAAGTATGAAATGAAATGAGCAGGCACTTAACCTCAACTTTGTCAATTATAATTATTATCTAATGATCATTAACAGATTTAGGTCCCTTTTTACTGCCCAGTTTCCCAACAGGGACAGTCACCTCTACAGGACCTTTGCCTTTCCAGATTCAAGAAAACTCCTGGTGAGCCATGTGGAGTGCAATCCTCTCTAAGATGCTGGGGGAACAATGGCACACCACCGCTGAAAGTAAGCACAGAATCACAGGATGTTAGAGATTGCAAGGGACCTTAAATGATCATATAGTCCAATCTCCCCGCTAGAGCAGGGTCATCTAGATCAAGTTGCACAGAAACATGTCCAGGGGACTTTCAAACGTCTCCAGAGAAGGAGACTCCACAACCTTCCTGGGCAGCCTGTTACAGTGCTCTAGAGCAGTGGCCTCACTGTGAAGAATTTTCTTCTCATATTTAAGTAGAACCTCATATATTCCAGCTTACACCCATTTCCCCTTGTCCTGTCATTGGATGACACTGTGAAGAGCCTGCCTCCTTCCTACTGACACTCACACTTTCCATATTCATAAATATTAATGAGCTCATCCCTCAGTCTCCTTTTTTCCAAGAAAGAGATCCAGTTGCCTCAGCCTTTCCTCATCATGGAGATGCTCCACTTCCTTAATCATCTAAATCGCTCTGTGCTGGATTCTCTCAAGCAGTTCAGTGTCCTCTCTCCATCTACTAACCACCTCCCCTCCAATCCACCCCAAGATGCCATTTGCCTTCTTGGCCACAAGGGCATGGTGCTGGCTCATGGCCATCCTGCTGGCCACCAGGACCCCCAGGTCCCTTTCTTCTTCACTGCTCTCCAATAGGTCAGTCCCCAACCTATACTGGTACCTGGGGTTGTTCTTGCCCAGATGCAAGACTCTAAATTTGCCCTTGTTGAATTTCATTAAGTTCCTCCCTGTCCAACTCTCCAGCCTGTCTAAGTCTCACCGAACAGCAGCACAGCCCTCTGGTGTTTCAGCCACTCCTCTCAGCTTTGTGTCATCAGCAAACTTGCTGCCAGTGCCCTCTATTCTGTCATCCAAGTTGTTAATGAATATATTGAAAAGTAATGGTCCCAGTACGGACCCTTGGAGGACTCCATTATACGCAGGCCTCCAACCTGCCCCACTAACCACTACTCTCTGCCGTTGTGCCAGTGCACAATCCACCTCACTACCCAATCATCCAGACCACACTTCCTCAGTTTGGCTGTGAAGGTGCTGTAGGAGACTGTGTCAAATGCCTTACTGAAGTCAAGACAGACCACATCCTCTGCTCTGCCATCATCTATCCATCTGGTTATGTCCTCATAAAAGTATATCAGGTTTATCTATCGTGACTTCTCTTTGGCGAAGCCATGTTGACTGCCCCTAATGACCCTCTTGTCCTTGATATGCCTGGAGACAGCACCAAGGACAAGTTCTTCCATCACCTTTCCAGAGATGAAGGTGAGGCTGATCAGACTGTAGTTACCCAGGTCCTCCCTCTTGCCTTTTTTGATGATTGGACTGATATTTGCTATCCTCCAGACCCCAGACACATCTCCTGTTCTGCACAATTTACCAAAGATGATAGAGACCGGCCTCACAATGACTTCTGCCATCTCCCTTAGCACTCATGGGTGCATCCTACCAGGACCCATGGATTTATGCACATCCAGACTGCTTAACTGGTTCCTAATCCAGTCCTTACCAACCAGAGCAAATGCCTCCTTTGTCTTGACTTCCTCTTTGGCCTTGGTCTGGGGTTCATTGGAACAGCCTCCAGCAGTATAGATAGAGGCAAAGAAGGCATTCAATATCTTCACCTCCTCCATATCGTCTATTACCAGAGCACCTGCCTTATTCAACAGTGGGCCTACACTATCTCATTAGTTTTGTCTGCAAGGTACTTGAAGAAGCCCTTTCTGTTGTCCTTGACCTCTCTTGAAGAAGGCCTTGGCTTTTCTAGTTGCATCTCTACATCCTCTGACTAGAGTCTTATAATCATCCCAAGTAGCCATCTCCTCCTCCCATCAATTCCATCCCTACAACTCGTACCCTTCTCTTCATTGTGGAAGAGGTCGTCATATTGCTGGAGGGCTTATATGATTGTAGTAAGACCTCTGGAGCAGGTTCCTTAGCACCTATATCCATATTAGAGTGACTGTTTTCCAAGAGGGCCTCATGTTTATTTCTCAGAGGCACCTGGGGAGGGGAGGTGGGCCAGGGGGGTGCCTGCCTTCTGTCATGGCCATGAACTTGCCTCTACTCACCCCTTTTACATGGGCTTCTGTCTTCCATCTGAGAGGGGCAGGATACAAGGGCTCCCTTCATCCTGGGTGTTACTTGGCTACAGTATGGAGCTCAGATCCTGGCTCCACCAGTCTATCTCCATTTCAGCCTTCCCAATGCTCCTGAGCCTTTCTACTTCAGCTTGTAGACTTACAACCTCATCTTGCAGCTGTGCTGCTCATCCGAGCAGCTGATCTGCCTGCTCACACAGCACACAGCCATCCTTAGAGCTGCCCTCTCTGATCAGTGAGAGGCTTCTGCATTCCCTGCAACCTGTCACTAGCACAGCTACACCCATCTGCGGGAGCCCTGTCTGGGTCCCACATCCATTTTTATTGGAGACAGGAACATAGCTGCCTCCTGCCAAGTGGAGACCATTTTAGAGGACACCACCTATCTTGCTGTTTGCAGTCTGAGTTCACATTCAGTTTTGCACACAAGGATCTGCCAGAATGCTTCCAGAGCTTGTAGTGCCTCGTGATACTTCATTAAGATGAGAGGTATTCCCAGGACACAAGGACAGTCTATACTATCTGACTATAACCATTCTTTTCTCACTTCAGGAAAATTTTTAAAATAGCTGGTAGCTCCCAATATCTGCTCAGGGCTCCTTTCAGGAGCCCCAAGTGATGAAAGGGCAGAAAAAGGGGCTATGGAAAGTGTTTAGGAGTTCTGGCTTGGTAGACATAGCTAGAAGAGGTAAATCAAAATGCTTATTGTGATTCTGAATTCCTGGGATAATTAAACATTTTCAAGTTTTAGAATTGGTAATGATTCTGTTCAGATTTGTCTATAAATAGATATAATAATCCACAAGACATCTCTGGTATCCACACTTCTTCAAAACATGAATATATATAATTACAATAATTCATGAGAAAATTAACATAGTGGTAAGTTCTAATCAAAGCCTTCTACGAGACGAGCAACACTTAAATCAGTAGTTTGTATTTGGTTTAGTTCAGGCTCTTTCAGTGATTTTAGCAAGCAACTAATTGCTTGTTATCTTGATTTTCTTCAAGGACTTTGCTATTTGTTTTTTCTGTGATAACTACTCCAAATTGTTATTAATGGCTCAGTATTCACAAATAAATTGGAATTTTAAAAAAATATTAATGCACACTGCATATTATTTTTTTGTATTACCCTGTGTTGTCTTCTACCATTTTGGTCTTTGCAATCTGATTTTGTGATTATTCAACAAGTTTTGGCATTCTGTGTTAGACTGTGCCACTAGAACGGACATTAAATCTTATTCAAATGTCTGGCTTCTCAACCATCACTCACAACTCTTTTATTTACTTCTTAGCCATCTACCAGATTTTACTAGCTTTCATGACAACCAGATACCTGGTGTCAGTCTAGTTCCTTGTCACTGCACAGATTTGATTCATGACAGTGGTCTTGGATTACTGTAAGCAAGCTTCTAAGCCATCCTTGCTCTTACAGCACTACTATGTCTACAGAACAATGTAGTTGCTAGCTGGCTCTCTCTTGGAGTCCAAAAGTGACCGTAGTTCCTTTCACAAAGGCTTGCAGAAATGCTTCATTTACTGTTGGTCATCTACAGTTTCTATAATTATGCAACTCTGGTTTTGCCAGACTATTCTAGCGGAAACACAGTCAAATGCACTCCCTCCAATATTGCCTGCTGGCTCAGTCTTGCTACCAATAGCGAAGCTTCTAGTATTTTCCACATCATGCTCTTCAAAGAGTATAGCTACTCTCTCCATTTCATATGCATGACAGTCAGCCAAGAAGCTCATCCATTTGCCCATAAATAAGATACTCTTCTTGAACAGAAACTACATTTTTAAGGAAATATACAATAACATCACAATCAATCAGTACTTTGGAGCAAAGACAGTCTAATCTCCCACAGCAGTAATAAATAAACAAACAAATCAAAACACCCCCCAGCATCAGTTCATTAATATATTCAGACAGGCAAAGTTAATGATTCTGTCACTAGAGGACAATCAAACCAGTTCTGCATTTTTTCTCAATAAACACCAACTTAGAAACACAAAGAACAGATGTATCACAGTATCACAGTAATGAAGAGGTTGGAAAAGACCTTAAAGATCATCCAGTCCAACCTAAATCCAACTAAACCAAGTAAACCTAACATCTGACATCTAGATCATGCCACTCAACACTTCATCCAGACTAACCATGAACACCTCCAGGGACGGTGACCCAACCACCTCTGTGGGCAGCCCGTTCCAAAACTGGATCACTCTTTCAGTGAAAAACCTTTTCCTAATGTCAAATCTAAACCTCCCACGATGAAGCTTAAGACTATGACCCCTTGTCCTGTCTCCAGTGTCCAGGGAGAAAAGACTGACCCCATCCTGAACTACAACCACCTTTTAGGTAGTTATAGGCAGCGATAAGGTCACCCTGAGCCTCCTCTTTTCCAGGCTAAACAGACCCAGCTCCATCAGCCTCTCCTCACAGGGCTTACCTTCCAGCCCCTTTACCATTCCAGTTGCCCTTCTCTGTACTTGTTCCAGCACCTCAACATCCTTTCTAAACTGAGGGGCCCAGAACTGAACACAATACTCCAGGTGCAGTCTAACCAGTGCCGAATACAGAGGGAGGATAACCTCCCTCGCCCTGCTGGCCACACCATTCTTGATGCAGGCCAAGATGCCATTAGCCCTCTGGGCTGACTGGGCACATTGCTGACTCATGTTAAGTTTGCTGTCCACTAGTACCCAAGTCTCTTTCTACCTGAGTACTCTCTAAGAACTGCGTTCCTAGCCTATAGTTCTGCCTGGGGTTGTTAGAACCAAAATGCAGAACCCGACACTTAGACTTGTTAAAACTCATCCTATTGGAGTCTGCCCATTTCTCCAGTCTGCCCAAGTCCCTCTGCAGGGCCCTCCCACCCTCCAACAGATCAATGCAGGCTCCAAGCTTGGCGTCATCCACAAATTTGCTCATGATGTATGTACTGCAGGTAATGAAGACTCCAGGGTTGTTATGGGCTTGGCCCAAGTGTCAGTGAGAAATCTTAACTTTGGAGTGCAATACAAAACTGTTGTTCTTTTACAAATGTTTATAAATTTATTCTCCGTGTCTTCTTTTCCATTTAAAGTCTCATGTTAATAGATTTAAAATAAACTATGTCCTGGCCAAACTGATTGTCCACAATACACTTTGGCTTAGTTACCCTTTTCTCCCCTCTCTCCCTCCTTACTTCTCTCCAAAAATTAAGCACCAAGAAGACAATAAATTACTTCTCTATGTGCCTTTTGAGCCTTCCTTTTGCACTTGAAAGCAGTAGCACCATTCTGTAAAGCAAGAAATCACAGCACCTATACCATTTGCAGAAGAAACTTAGAGCAAGTACCAAGAATCTGAATGGCAACCTTACTGTTAATGATGTCTGTTTTACGTGGCCTTTTCCTAATGCACCATTTTTTCAAACAGGACAATATGCTAGTAGTTAATCACACAGTAAATCTAACTCTCCTGCTTCCTTTATGTTTACAGATCAAACAATTCTGACCTTGAGAAACAGTAAATTCTTCAGTCCATTGCTCAGGAGGTGCTTTTCCCTTTCTGTTACGCAATTAAGAAGCCCTTCAGGCCTTGTCTTGCCTGCTACATCATTCTTCCCGTTTTCATTTTTATCACTCTTTGGTTTTGTTTGCTGTTATTTCGTCCTCACTGATAGTCCATGTGAATCGTGAGATGTCTTACTTTTCATATTTACATGCACAGATTTATTATGAATCAACATTAATTCTTTTCCCAACAGGCTTTTACAGTAGTCACACATCTCTCTCATCTCACAATTAACCAATGACTGTAACAAAGGGTCATTTAATATTGCTATTATAAACATAATTTTTAGGAAGGTTAGACATCTTCTAATTTGTGCTAAGATGAACAACTGAGCTCTATTAGTAATTATTAATATAGTTTGATTGTCTTTCTTGAATCATTTTGTCACAAAAAGGTTTTGTTTTGAAATACCTTCAAATAATGAAGTGCTGCTTAGCCGTACTTAAAACACTGTTTTTAATCATGTCAGCAGCAAAGGGTCAAACAGCAGCTCCTTCAAATCCTATTCACACCATTTGCTCTATCAGCAACTGGCTGCCCATTCTTCTAAGGTAATAAATAAGAAAAAGATCACTTATGGCTGCTATAACTCACAGGCATTACTCATCCTTTTCTGAATGCATGCTGTAAGGGCCTTGCAGCTGTAAGATTGCCTCCTAAAATATTTCAGTAAACAGAATCAATAAAGCTACTGCCAAGCACCGAGCATCACAGAGAACAGCATGTCACTCTTTTCCTGTACTTAGAGGTAGCTTCTGCTTGTGTCTTAAAGCTTAAGTGGCTTGACTCCAAGATCACCAAACACACTGAAGACACCAAAACCAAGAGGAGAAAAAAAATCAGCCATGAATACAAATAAATATCCACTATTAAAACTAGGCATTCTTTCACATGATAAAGAGGATTTCTTGGTTGTTTTTGTCAAGAACTTCCTGGGAACAGAAAACATTAACTTCTCTAATAAAACAAAATATATCATTGCTATCATCTTTTGGAGTTTAAATTTTGTTAAAGTATCTAAAGTAAAAGAACAGAGTACTCACATCTTTAAGCTACATGTTAAATACATTCACCTATACAAAAAATTTCATTTGATGTTTCAGAAAAATGAAATGAGATTACATGAAAATCTTTTTTACACTCAGCATTTCATTGAACTTAGTAATGCCTTATTATTCACCAGTAATGAAATCAGTACAGAAATGAATCACTTATTCAATAAGATCGTAGCAGATGTATTTATATACATAAAAATGTAACAGCTTATCCATATAAATCTGTAACTCAGGATACCCTCTAACATACTGCCTATTGTACAGCCAAATGCAAGCTCAGTGGGAGATTTCATCTTCAAACTACGTGTTTCCTAGCAACTATTTAAAGCTTTTTTTAAAATTAACATCAATCATTTAGAACTGTTGAAAATGCTTAAAAACTTCTCTTTCACCCTGTGAATAAACAGTTTGAATCAGACCATCAGCTGCAAAAAGGAGAAAAAAGGAAAATCAACATTTACTGGAATTTGGTGGTGGATTCTGGAACAATATATTATTTGTGCCATTTGGTTTTAAGCTTACGCATTCCAGAACAGCTATTGCTGAGATCCGTGGGTGTTTTTTACAGGTTTGAGCTGCCATCCACCATTTCAAATACTGCCTGTACTGTAAAGGCTGCTTTTCAAGGATACTTACCCATGAGGCAGACAGACTTAGTTGTAGTCTGAAGATTTTAAAAGAAAAATATCTGAAGAGGATGATGGGGAAGCTGGAGAGGTACTTTTTATGAGGGCCTCTAGGAACTGGACAAGGGAGAATGGTTTCAAACTAAAAAAGGGTATATTTAGGTCTTACAAAGAAATTGGTCACTATGAGGGTGGTAAGGCACTGGAACAGGCTGCCCAGAGGAGTTAGAGTTAGATGTCCCCTCCCTGGAAGTGTTCAAGGCCAGGTTGGACTGGGCTCTGGGCAACCTCATCTAGAGAGAGGTGCTCCTCTCACTAGAGGCAGAAGGGTTGTAACTAGGTGATCTTCGAGTTCCCTTCCAACCTAAACCATTCTATGGTGCTATACTATTGGTTTCATCAATACAACTAAAGTATTGTTTCTGTAGTCTTCAGATTTTATTAAAAAAAACCAAAACAACCTTTTTGTTTTTAAACTTAGTATAATGCCTGCTGATTATTAATTAATGCTTTTCATGCACAAGTTCTCCATCTCACTTAAGCTTATTCAGCAAGGGAGGACTGTGCTCCTCAAGAACTGACAAAATTGCTACTACTGAGACACCAACAATCACATCTTCTTCTGCTAATCAGAAAAAAGTTCCATATCATGACTGTACTTATGTTAAATCAAGGTGGATTGGGTGGGAAAGTGAATGGGTGATGGGACAAGAGTGCCTGCTTACATATAAGGAATGAGGGCTAGATCACCAAAGTGTTTTCTGTTATTCAATTCCATCCCTGATTAATTTCCTGGATGAGGAACCCCTCTTTCTGTGTGCGGGTGTGTGTACAGATGTGTAAGCGCCATCTCTGAGGTGGGACCACTAGCGTGAGAGACCCAGGTGTCCATGGCTGGCAGCAGCAAGAGAGACTAGAGTGTGTGAAAGGTCTGAAAGGTGGCCACTGCTCAANCTCATGGGTAAGTATCCTTGAAAAGCAGCCTTTACAGTACAGGTTTATTTGGGTCTGAAAGGTGGCCACTGCTCAAGGTGTCACAGCTTGCAGAAGCCTGTATATTCAAGATCCCAGCAACTGTGGAAATAGGACTCAGTATTTATGGGGTGTGTATTTCTGTGCCTACATCAAATAGAAAAAGGTTAAATAAATACCGAAGAGGTATACAAGCTTCAAAGCTTCATCCACTGATGTGTCTGCAAATATTTAATATCAGATGAACACATACAGCAAAATCACAGGAGGCACTCATCATTTTGTGGGACTGATGCCTAGAAAAAAATACGTGTTAGAGATTTTGTTCCAAATTTCATATTGTGGTGACATTTTCATATGTAGGCAAAGATAGCTTAGGCAAGCCAGACACAAAAAGAGACATTCTCTTTAGTTATCAAAGTTGCATTAGTAATCCATTCAATTCCAGTAGACTAATTTCAAATAATTACAAGTGGTTTACTTGAGACTTGTTTGCTGAATGCAACATTTGAGTGCATTCTCTCACAGATGCTATTGCAATATGGAGACAAGCCAAGAAAGCAAAATAACTTTCCCATTTAGGAAGTGTTGACTGCGAAGTAATGCTGTAACATCTTGCAACATCTCCATGTTCTTGCAAGCAATAAAACAGACTTCATACAGACTCCATTCAAAAACTGCCCATAGATCCTGCGCAGATATTCTGTATTTACTGCATTTCTGATATGGGCACATTCACAAAAAGGAACATGTGGTCTCCAACAGTGGGCCTTTGATTAAATCAGAGTTGGAAGAGACCTCCAAGATTATCAAGTCCAACCACCAACCCAATGCCAACCCAATGCCAACACGCTTACTACACCATCTTTCCTAGTGCCACTACACCATCTTTCCTAGTGCCGCATCTACATGTATTTTTAACACCTCCATGGATAGCAAATCCACCACCCTCCTGGACAGCCAAAAATTCCTTCCCTGTTTAGGTACTCCTGAAAAAACAAATATAATGAAAATTGCAACGAAGTGTATCTCAAAGAGATCTTCCTTTCAAAACATGCACCCTACCACCTTTGATTTAATCACTTATTTGAAAGTACAAGATGCAGCATGCAGTACTGTCGAGGTTTGTGTGCATACTATTACTGCTTTTCAGCACTAAGGTAAGTTGAGATGTTACAATATTCATTGCCTTCACTTATTAAACCTTGAATAGACTTAGTGAAAATACACTGAAATTTTATATTTTCCCCTACTATGTCCCATATTTTTCATACTTTGTCCAAAGAGTAGCACACCAAATCCTTGATGTTCAATTCCCAGTGAAAATAATAGAAATAAAGCTAGGTTTATTTGGGAGTTATATATGACTAAAAGTACTCAATAAACAAGGATGGTCATTTTAATTCAACTGCTGTACAACTGTACACAATATTGTCAGTTCTAACAACTTATTATTGCCTAGCCCCACAACTGCAGGACAATATATTCATTACATAAAGGAAAGAGAAAGCACATAATCACCCACTGACATTGCTCTACTCAGTAGAAGCCATCACTAGATAGCCTGGTATCTTAGGTGGTATGTTAGAGCTTCAACAAAGTAGGAAAACCCACCTATTACCATCTTAAAAGAAAGTCAGCTGTAGATGCTGTAATTTACTAACTTTTACACATAATTTCCACTATGTCTTCATCCATCTTCCCTGACATCCTCCCCAAAGTTCTCAAATTTTCTTAATTAACACTGCTTGAACTAGTTTAACTAGAGAGGCAAGTAAGGTAGTTTCTCACATCCAATTTACCTAGAATGAATAATAAAATGACCTCCCTGATGAAAAGCGTAAATGACAAGAGAACAGACAAAATGCTACTTGCAGTAACCAGTATCAGAAATTGAAAGCAATACTGTTAACCTTCACAGACATCTCTGTGCTATTGTACTGATGGAGATACAAGAACACAGTCCAGCATGCATCATTACTGCATTAAAAAAGGCAATGTGAAAGATGCTGCTATTTAAAACTACTCTAAACTGCTTTGTATCACATCTTGCAGTCTGCTTATGCATCTGTCAGATGAATCATGGTAACACAAATTTTATCGTTTTGCCTATTTCTCAAAATATTACACAAAACAGTATTTCTAAATGTACAACACTCGTACTCTAATATTTATGTTCCAAAATATTCTGATAACTGTGGAGGTCTTATTTTAATAAGAAAATGTTCTCATTCTCATTAGATATCAAAATAAGAAAACATATTCTAATTAGAATAGTGCCTGCAAATTATTTTATACATATAATTAAACTCATAAAGCATTCTGCAACACAAGAGAGCTTCTCTGCTGATGGTATGACTGAAAATTCCTTTTTTAAGATATCGAGAAGTGATAATAAATCAGTATTATCTTAACTGAGAGACAGCATCTTATGTGAGGTTCAATAACACAAGGTCCTGCACCTGGGTCAGCTTAATCCCTGCTATCACTAGGGGACAATGGGATTGAGAGCAGACCCGTGGGGAAGGACTGGTGGATGAAAGGCTGGACATGAACCAGCAATGTACACTTGTAGCCCAAAAAGCCAACCATATCCTGGGCTGTGTCAAAAGCAGTGTGGCCAGTAGGTTGATGGAGGTAATTCTCCCCCTCTGCTCTGCTCTGGTGAGAACCCACCTGAAGTACTGTGTCCAGCCATGGAGTTCTCAGCATAAGAAGGACACAAAACTCTTAAGTGTGGGTCCACAAGGAGTGCCACAAAAACTATCAGAGGGCTGGCAGACTTCTTGGAAGACACATCAGGAGAGTTGGGATTGTTCAGCCTGGAAAAGGCTCCATGAAGAGAACTTGCTGCATCCTTTCAATACTAAAAGGGGGCTTGTAAGAAATATGGGGACAGACTTTTAGCACGTCTGCTGCAGTAGGACAAGGAGTAATGTTTTTAAATCAAAAGAGGGTAGGTTTATATAGGGTATATAAGGAATACATTTTTTACCAGGAGGGTAAAAAATGGTGGTGAAACACTGGCACAGGTTACCCTGAGAGGTGGCAGATGTCCTGTTTTTGGAAACATTCAGGGTCAGGTGGGATGGGGCTCTAAGCAATATGACATACAGATGAAGATGTCTCTGCTTACTGCAGCGGTTGAAGACTAGATGACCTTTCAAGGTCCCTCCCAATCCAAACATTATATGATTCTATGATTCCTGTTTGATTTGGTAATTTATTTTAATGTGGCAATCTGGCTTTTCTTTTATGTAATCACAGAAATGTACCAGCAATTTCAGAGGGCCAGAAGTTCAGTATGCGGTTGCTGCCACATGAGCTGAAGTCCAAACTTTTGTAGATAATTTTTTAAACCCTTAAACAGAAACACAATGGCAAAGAGACATAGAAGCTTACAATGCTTTGACAGTAAGGTGTATGGGGACTGGAGGATTTAAGTGGAAGCACAGTGGAACAAAGGAAATAATATGATGGTTGAGGACCTCAGGACTGGTAAATCAGGAATAATTTCTGTATGATCATTTTGACATGTGCTTTTCAAAGCTGTTACTTTTCAAATTTAACTCCAGCTTTACACTTTGTTCAAGTAGAAACATTTGAGAGGGAACTTGTGTTTTCTATGGGAAAATAGTGTTCTGTGATTGCATGAAAAGATGAGCTTCAGAGGACACGCTGCAATCTTCACTCCAGGAGGCATCAGCTCCCCCAATAGGGAACACATCAAAGACAGTTCTAAGATCTAGCCAGACAATGAACCTTCCTTCCTTCTCGCTTTTCCCTGCACTACAGTGCATATTTGCTTATCAGCAGACTACTCAATTCTTCATAAGCTGAACTCTTATCATGGACAGAAAATACCAAATGACATTCCAAAGACCAAGAATAAAGTGATAATGTAGGAAGCTAATTTACTTCTTTGTTGTGCATGAAAACCAGGTAAATGCTGAATTTCTCCCATTGGACATGGGCAAACCCCCCTTTGCCTGAAAGCACTACAACAAGAATGGATTTATTGATATAGACAAAATCTCTCTTAATTGAAGCAATCATATTCGAAACTTGAGAACTTTATTTAAGGCATACTGCTATACATGTCTGGTACATCATGTAGAGTACTCTATACTTGCTTGCATGTCCTATCAAAAGAAAAATTATCAGAATGAGGAGAGAAAATAAGTAGATTTTCTTTCTTTTGCTTACCACTTAATCTCCTCTGTCTTGATATATGTCTTGTAGAATGCAGTTTGAAGAGACTAGTTACTAATGTTCAAGATTACTATCTAGTTGTCTATAACATATTATGGGTTAGATGACCTAATTAATTGTCCATACTTTGTTACCACCACTGCTCTGTGCTTCATGACACATACAAAGACTATTTGTTTTAACACATTATAACTTTTAATAAAAATGTTATGCTTAGAGATCTGTATTTATCTTTCAGAATGTGAACCCATGATGAAAACCAAATGTGTTTGAATGAAAAAGAGAAATGGTCAGATTTTAAGTGACCAATAACAAAAGGACTGTGTCTCCACTATGTTCTGAAATAAATGACTCACCCTGTGTCTCATAAATTCACTTTTAAATTATTTAGCTAAAACGAAATGCAAAAAGCATAACTAACAAAAATTATTAATACTCAGAGCAAAGCAATATATTTACAAATCAAAGCTATGTAAACAAGTTAATGTCAAAGTTAGACTAGAAGTATCAAATCAGTTAAGAATTCACATTGCAGTATGTCAGGTCACAGGTTTTTTTTAAATGCTGAGAAAGTTTATCTGGAAGTGATTATCTGCAGTTGTGAAAGAATATAATAAATTTAACTAAAATCTGTACACATTATGAAGACATTTTGAGTAACTTTTTATTCAGCTAAC
Source organism: Upupa epops (assembly GCA_013397515.1). Lineage (NCBI taxonomy): Eukaryota > Metazoa > Chordata > Aves > Bucerotiformes > Upupidae > Upupa > Upupa epops. The sequence goes on from VZRI01012866.1 coordinate 461,397, forward strand.
TTATTGTTACTGATTTTGCAGATTTCATTTTCGATTTTTCAAGTGGTATATAAACCAGGGCTCTTCCTGATTCTCATGAGACACCAGACAGATCTTAAAAGAACACCGAGGTGGTGTCTGACACCTCTTGTTAGCGTGTAACAGCAGGCTTTGTAAAAGTTTCCTCAACTCTTTAAAGAGTATCTTTCTGCGAGTGTAAATATAAGATAATTTTGAGGCCGGAAAATTCCCTTTCAGATCGTTATTGACGTTAGCACTACCAGGTAAGCACTAAATCGCAAGCAGGCACCAAAGCTCTTAAGTCTCAGGTAGCTTCCATCTAATAATGCCAAAGAAAGGACACAGAAAAAGAAATTAAATCTCACAGGAAGGTTTTGATCTGTTGCATTGGTCAATGTAAAATCTCTCCTGCTATACTGTCAAATGAAAAAACTGTCATCTACAACAGCTCTCGCTGATAATAAGAACAAAGCAGCCAATATTCTCCAATGCTTAAAAAACGTCAGCATTCACTTTAGAAAGGAATAAATTATGGAGATACAAACCAGAATTGCTGAGCTCTGTACAGCAGAAACTCAGAAAAGCATCTAGGGGTTAGAGGAGACAAGCAGTTTACCCGAGGTTTCCACGGCAGCGCTGTAACTAAAAGAAATTAATGACCTTTAATAATTAAATGACTAAGAAGAGAATTTCCTCACTAGAAATAAGCAACTAGCATGACTCATATGGAACACTTTGAACAGTTATGATACTAGATGGCATTCATTACAAGAGAGCGTGAAGAGGTGTAGAATGTCTTATGGCAAGAACTTTCCTTGTTCGACCTGTCTAGCATACCAAGGACACGACAGGAATATCCCGGCTACAGGACATAAGGACGGGTTGAAAATACTGGAGACAAAAGGGTCCTTTAACTGACTAGAGAAAGGAATAATAAAACCAAAAAAACCCTGTAAATAGATTCTGGAGTGATTTAGATAGGATGTATGGTGAAATTTTAGCAAAGATACAGGGATGTGACCAGTTTTTTAGAACTTCAGTAACTAATTGTCCTGGCTTAAGAATATCCCCAAAACAGAAAGGCAGCCAGGTTTCAAGTGGTCTCGGATAGAATCCATCAGGCAGGAAAAGACAGCTTGGGGAAACAAAAGGGTTTATTGAATCTTCCTCTAAGCACAAAAATAAGAAAAAGCCCAGGCAGGTGACACAAAAAACCAGAAACTCCATCTTTATGCCGTTACACACATTCTGAGAAAAACAAATGGGCAAAGCATTCTGCAGCAGTCTTTGGCTTAAGGTCGGGTCCCCTAGGGAGAGGGACACACACACAGCACAGTACAGCAGCAGAAACAGGGGGAGACCCACCCCTAGGACACGTCAATCCCCAATTTCCCGACATTCTGCCAAAGATTTATGAGTTACAAATCTTCAGCTTGTCTTGCGCAAACAGTTCTGCCCAGCTGGAACTGAAAATGCCCTTCCGGGCTCCCTATTCCTACTAACTCGAGCTGGTCCAGTGTCTTTCTCAGCAGTAAACTGTAACCAACAGCTTCTCTTCCTGCTGTTCCGGCACACAACGACAGCCAAGGCAGCAAACTAGCAGGAACTTCCCCCACCTCCTTCAGAGTCTCAGGCTTTCAGGGCTTTTTCTCTCTCTGTTAACGCATCACTCCAGCGTCTCCAGGCTTTTGATGATCACTGTAACTGCTCTGCTCAACGTGGGGAGGTATCAGCAATAGTGGTTTCTCTCTGGGGAAGGGCTTTCTGCCAGCCCAGCACAAAACCGCTCATTCCAGCACGGCAGAAGGGGGATAAGGCATCCTGCTACCATGCCCTCCTCCACTGTGCCTGGCTCCACGCGGGCAGCTGGGTCTTGCTTGTGGCATCCCACCCCACTAAGTGGGGTGGGTCGTGGCCCCGGATTGGGCCACCCGGCTGCCCCGCAGGGCATCAAGAGAGGAAAAGGGCAGGAATCCAGTCACTGCTTATTTCTGAGCAGCATCTTCTATTGGGGTGTGGCGCAAATAGGAATGTATCCTGCACCTCCCCTCTAAACTACTCACAAACTCACAAAGACACAACACAACCCCCTCTGGGAACCCGTTCTCATCTCCGAGCTGCCTACATGGCTTCTGCCTGGAGCTGTTTCCCTTTGTCCACTGAAATGGGCCATTTAGCTCTTAGTGGCCCCAGCTTCTCATGAAGGCAGCACAGAAGCCATCTGCGGTGGGCGGCCTTTCCAACTCTGCCACAGTCTAAACCAAAACATACTATTTTGGGGAACAAGAGGAAAGCAAAGGTGATACAAAAACCTACTTATTTTTCCTAAAGTAGAACACTAATAAATACTTTATTGTAAGGCATAAAGTACTGGACTAAGCATTGAAGGAGCTGCTTGAAACCTACTGACAAAACTCAGAGCTCTAACAGTCTTTAAAGAATTGTATCTGCAGAAAGAAGGCACATTAGGATGTTCTGACACACTGCTGTCCCACAGCGGGATCCTGTGTCTTTTGACTGGCAAACTATGTTACCCATTCCCAAAGCCAGAATCTCCACTTGTACTCCATTTTATAGCAACTCCTTTTCGTGTTTTCATGAAAGGCTACTGTTAGACTACAAATTACATTACTAGGCTCCTATGAGGTACAAAGTAGATCACCTTTTAATGAGCAGCAATTTTTATCACTTCTAGCAAGCGAAAACCCTGAAACCTATTTCATGTTTGAATACTATAAAGAGCTGTGACTGAGATAAAAAAAACAGAAAGAACTGATTGTAAAAATACCTTAATAGTACCTACATTAATAACAAAAGGTTTAAAGATTATATTGAGCTATGAATTGTCTGGGAAGACACCATTTACATAAAAATAAACTACCTGCTGTTTTTTATAACCAGCAGCCACTCAGCATTCCACCAGGAAGAAGCCTAAAAAATAGATCTCAAGGTATTATGGCTAGATATCATCACTCCTCTCAAAAAACAAGCTTCATGGTGCATTTTAAGCCTATGCAATGGACCCTATGTTAAAGAGCTAGCTTTGAGAAATTTTCTTCTTTATACTTCTGATACATAAAGGTAAAAATTTTCAAGACTGGCTTTTAGATCTATCATGAAAATGAAACTTCAAGTCATTCCCACCAATGCACTTAATGCAGACATTTCAAATCCCATTGCTCTAGACGAAATGCTGCTCCCTGTTGGACTCCTATGTTGCTTTCCACTCCACCAAACACAACTGACTTTTTATGTACCAGTTTTCCGGGGGGTGGTGGGGTGGTGATGGTATTAATTTTTGTTTATATTTAAGCACATTCATTTGAAGACATGCACATTCATTCCACTTCTCACGAAAATTCACCCACATCCACCACCAGGAATCAGTAGCATCAAGAGCCAGCCTTGATATACCTTTCTTTACTGAACAGAAGCTGCTTCTTACAGCCTTTGATTGCTTGTAGGTATTAGCTGAATCCAAGTACTCTATGGTGTGCATTCTTTGCTGTAAGACATGCTTTGTGATACTTTCATTATTCTCATTATTTTTTTTGTTTAACAACTGTGATAGTTTAAAATCTGCTTGAAAGACATCTTTTTCCTCCATGTGATTTAGTATTAGTTTACTGTTACTGAGTAGCAGTGAAGGTGTGTTTGCACATAGCACAAAGATACCGATTATCTCCAAGATTCCTTGCGTCATTTTAAAAGATGTTAATCTCACAGAAAAGCTAAACTAATCCAGACAAATCACCTGGAGATGGGGGTTCAAAAAACTGAAAACCTTGGGAATTACTAGTCTGAATATCTTTCCATTCTGCAGCTAATTCAGTATTAAACAAGAAACTGTTCAGTCCTTAAACCATTTTTTAAAAAATCATGTGTTAAAATTTTGGTTCTGCGAAATGTAGTTAATGAACTGTGCACAATGGTTTTCTATTACATCTTGCCCTTCCCTATTATTTAATTGGCAATTAGTTCAACATGCCGCATTGCATGCTCTGCTGAGGTTACTCTGACAGAAAACTCTTTTTCAGAAAGTAGTAAATGCAAAGGAAAAGAGTATATGAAATTCCATCACTGGAAAGGCTGTTTGAAAACCCATCCCCACCAGTACTTGGCAAAGACTAAGAAAGATCACAAAAACTGCCTCAATAGGGAGTATCCTGCCAAAGGTCAGGGTGATGCCACATAAAGTGAACTTTTAAAATGAATTTTTTAAAAGGCTTAAAAATTACCACCACGTTCTTCAGATTTCCTGGCTGTAACCAACTTACAAATCTTACACATTTTATTTTTATTACTTCTCCCTCCTTTTACCAAAAACTGAAATACAACACAGCTGTTTATATTTGCAATGTTTCCGGTTGCAATAGAACATGTGGAGGATAAGGAAAAAATTAGCCAGTATGTTGACTGCTGCATCTTTTTCTGCAGCAATAAGACCATTATGGCGTCAGACTACAGCTTCAACTCTCAAACAAGCCAGTCTAAGTGAATTCCAGATTTTGAAAGTGTCTCAAGAAGCTGCCTGACATTCCTCTGTGTTACTACATCTTCTGCAAAAAAAAAAACCAGCTGAAGCAGTGCAGTGCTCAGCTCAGACTATGTCTTAGCTGTGCAATTGTGTTTGTTTTTAAAGCATTTTTGAAGAAGGTTTTGTGAGATAAGAAATGTTATTTCAGGAGTCAAAAAAAACCCGAGAGCAGCTGATTTTCAGCACTATATGTACTCCTCTTTTTCTTTTTCAACAATCTGTCCTAATGTCTCAAAGCAAATACAGAGTAAGTGATGTATGTAACTATTGTGCATCTCTGCTGTGATGCAACTGCTGCTTCTGCCTTACTAATGGATTATAGAAGGAATCTTCAGTCCTTTTTCAACAGATTACAAGCAAAAATAAGCTGCAAAACCTTCAGCTGGACTGATAGCGAGCCAATTACCACTTCAGCTGACCAGCATCACTTGAAAAGAAAAGCAAGGAAGAAGAAACATGACAGAAAGATGACAGGAAGAAAAACAAAAAACTGGACAAAAAGTGAACTGAATGCTGAAAAAATAATACTAGGATAGCCTCCCAGTAGTTTTGCTGTTTTCATTTGTCTACATTTAATAGGAGTAAACTTAAAAGACCAGGCCCCTATGGAGTTGGTGTATGGATCTTTTTTAGTATCTTAACAAAACACACTTTGCTGCTGGCAAGTTATTTCAGTTCATTATTTCAGTGATTTGGGTTTTAATGGAGTGCTGCATCTTATTTAGCAGCAAGTACAGGCATGAATACTGGAGGCAGCAAGGATGGAAACAGGAAGGGGACAGAGGGAAGGTTTATTGAGCTCTCCAGTTAGAAAACCCTCCACAGCTAGCCCAGAGGAGGGAAGGGTACTAGACTCAGAGAGAAGGTTGCAAAATAAAAGGGGATATACATGGTGGTTTGGCTTAATAATATGCTACCCACTTTATCAAACTGGATTAGATACGGTTCATTTCCTGCAAAGGTTTTCCAAATGTTGCTTTACACTGTCTTGTACCAAATGAGAGAGCTGTTTTCTGCCATCCCAAAAACTGGGTTTAGTAGAAGGATAAAGCTGTAGTATGAAGCTGACTACTACACAGTTCTTATGGTGAACCTCAGTACATGGCATTTCCTACACTGGAACCTTCTCACAAACTGCTCTCCAGTACCTCACCTGAGTAAACAATGACAAGCATATAACAAAGCTCTCTCCCACAGATACAGTTTTACCCTGTTTAACAGCATAAAGCAAATCAGCTTGCAGAATGTATAAGTGGCAGTCCTAGCACAATACCCACACATTCTTTCTTTCAGAGTTTGCAGTAAACATGCCGGTACATATGGTATGGCTGGTTTTGTAATCCACAGGTTAAGGCATTTGATTTGCTTCGATCTATATGTAAAAATGCACCAGAGAGAAACATAATTGTAAGTCACCAATGTTCTGTCAGCTGCTTAGCTTGGAAAGGGTATAAAATCTGAGTCCTTAGGGAAAGCGAATGAGTGGTGGAACTGGATGGCAGTCTGTACAAAGGATGGATGACAGGCAGATCCTCCGCATCCTGTCCTTTAGCCTGCATCCCAGCAAGTTTCCTACCTTTGCAGCCAACAATAAATAACAGGAGATTTGGGGATTTATAATACAAATACCATCTATCAGGTAAGAGTAGCTTATATTACCCAAGTTATGCAAAAGCAGATCCTCAGGCAAACTTTAAACAATCTCAACCTCCCACCACACTGAAACCTACCAGCGTGCTTCAGAAAGCACTCCACTAGAAGTACAATAATCTGCTGTCTGCCAGTTCCCAAACCAGTTTTTAAAACCTTCTTGTAAAGCTTAATTTCAGATAGAATGAGAAGGTTACACAGGGCTGGTACTCATTGTCACAAAGTAGGATAGACTGCAGTATCTGAAGATGTGTTTCAGCCTGCCCTCCAGAATTGTGATACAGAAAATTGTTAAACAGCAAGAGCTATTACTGAACAAGCTCACACAAAATGTAATGAAAGCAAGTGGACCCCAATTCAAAAGCTCACAAGGCCTCCTGCCAGAACAACAAGCCAAAAAGGAAGAGAAAGGGAGAGACAGAAAACATCAGATTGTTAGCAGACTCCTGTCTGCCAGATACCATGGAAATGCTTTCATTACGCACGCTGTCCATGAGGTCTTGGAACTTCCTCCTATACTCTCCATGCCAGGTACAGATAAGCAGTAGCCCAATCTTCTGTGCCCTGTGCATGAAGGACATGCTGAGGTCCTTGGTCAAGCTCTTTCTTGTGCTCTGTTTCACATCTGTTCAGCCCACAGCAACTGCTGCCCTGATATACCAGCCTCTGGATAGAACATCTGTTAAAAATGAATTAATGTTTGCAAAGACACTTTTTTGTTTAGACCAGTTTCCTAAGGAAAGATGCTGTAAGCAGTCAGGCTGCTTGTCTGCCTGATAGTCTGTTCCTCCTGAGAAACTTCACTACCAAAGTCTACACAAGTCTGCAGGATTTAACATACCATAAAGTCCATTTCCTAGAAGTGCCATGAAAATGTCTACCTGGGAACAGAGGGCAGGCTTGGTAAGCACTTAACTAAGGCAACAGTAGGAATGGCATAGAGTCACACTAACACAGAACACGCACCAGTAAGTGGTCACTCATGAAGGCCTCAGGCATGGGAGAAGCTTGTTGGGGACTTGCACCTCATCACAGATCGCATAATGCAAATACAGAGCACAAAGCAACAGCAAATCACGTAACTTCTGATGCTCACAAAAATTCTTGTTTTCTAACCTCCATTTTACTTGAAAGGATAACAAATATGACAATGAACTATTGTCTATGCTGCTGAACTAGACCTAGTCCCACGTCAGGCTCCTGTGTGTGCACCACTAACCACGTAAACAGTGATTTGGGAAGAATTTCATAGCTGAGAAATACCAGAGGTCTCTCCAAAATTAAGATTACAGATGTTTTCTGCTTAGGCCAATGAGATTGTTAGGAGAAGAATTCTTAATTCCAAGAAATTCAGGCATAAGAATTGTTTCAATTTCTCTAACAAAAAAAAATATTTTTTTTCAGTAAGTACAGCTGTACACTTTTAAAAAGAGAGTTTAAAACTTTACTGTGTCCTGTGTAAGCCTCCAGCCATATTATTGCTGTTCATTGCCAACCAAACTGCAAAAGTTCCATTTGCAGAACCAGAGAAGGACACCAGGATGATCAGAGGCATTATCCTTGTTTTTGCAGTCTGATGGAAAGTTTTCTACATCATGAAAGCAGCTGGGGACTGCTCAGTTGCAAAGTTCGAATCAGTGCCAAGCTTGTTTGTCCCAGTTCGGTAAGTTTGAGCAAAATAATGCCGATGTACAATTTATTTCCTAGCTTCCTGCAAGAGGTTCATAATAGCCTAATACTACCGACCATTTACAAGAATTTGATCATCACACCATCACCTGATGTTGTCTACTGCTAGTATGAAAGACATTCTACAATATGTAAGATACCGAAGTATCTATACAATGAAACAGATGCAAGAAAAATGTGTGTTTTTCTTATGTCAATCTTGCGTGTAAAAACTCTTATCATTCTCTGTGACAACTAGTGTGTTAAAAAGTTCCCATCTTTACTTATACTAACATGCAAAATTACTTTTTTTAACAAGTTTTAAAAAAAATAAGGCAACAATGAAAGTGAGAAAAATCTATCCTCTTTTAGGTAATGTTCTGCTAACACTGGATTGTTGTTACTCTGTACACGCTAACAGAAAGTGTTCCGCTACTGACCAAACCAACTGATCTCATGTTCTCCACATTTACAGGAATTAGAACAATACTAGTACTCAATAAATTATTTTAAAACACAAATTAAAGAAAAAACTATGCATCCACAGTAGCATTCATGAAGGTGCAGATGGTTCATTTAGTGGTCTTGCTTCCTCTTGCTTCCAAAGATTAAGTCTTCTACAAGAGTTAGGCTACATGAAAATCTTAATATTGCTCTATGCCGTATCTTGCTCGCTCCAAAATGTCACTGTAAAAATCCCAGTACAGTCACTGTCTTTTCAGTGATAACTACAAATTCAGCTGCCATGGTTATGTATCTCAAGGATATTTGTATTATCATCCTATGCAATGCCATCACCACTATGGCACTTCTTTGACACCCAATCAGGCTGGTCAAGACTCAAGACTCAGCCAACTGCTTTACCAGAAAAGAAACCACATTAACAAGAAATTCTAGTGATACGGTAATAAGAAGCAGCCTATTTCTGTACATCTAACTGGTACAAAGCCTTCTTTGTACTTCTTTCCTACAAGTTCCCTTTGAGCCTCCAATTTTTCCTTGTAATTCAGGCTGTAGTGAAGGATTTCCCACATGTGCTTCCTTTTAAATGTTTCAGAAGAGCAACTGTTTATTTTGCAAAAGCACAACAAAAAGGTCCATCACTAGGATTTAAAATAAAATGCCGTTATGAGATTCAATCAGAACTCTATCCATTTCATTAAGTGTTCAAGGTCATACAATTCCCCAAAGACAAATTGCCTTAGAACACACATAACTTTCTTCAATGGAAGGAAAGATTCACATGAAACCCACCAACTGTCTCATAAAGGCATGCTGCAATTTTTACAAGGATAAATTAACATTCTGTTCAGCATTATCACCTGCATTACAAATGCCAAAACCAAACCCAAAACAATTACAGACAAAAAAAGACACTAGTGACAGAAGCTAAATGATGCAGCCTGTTTTATTCTGGTCTCTGGCAATAAGAGAGTATAAATGTCTTTAGCCCACCACCAGGACAAGGTCAAGGATGAAGTAACCAGACTTACTCTGTCATAGTTGCCAAGTCCAGACTGGCCTGTGATTGCCTCAAATACTCTACTTTCAGGAGACCAGTTCTCACTGTTCTGCCAGGAATTGATTGCAGCAGTTGTGAGCCAATGCTGGATGTTGTCATGACTCAGTATTTTCTATAGGAAGAATGCCCACAAGAACGGCTATCCAAAAGGGGACAAAAAAAGCCTTATACACCTGTTGCAGTGTGACTTACCTCCTGCCAAGGCAGGAAGAACTGTGATGCTTTGGTGCCAAATTCTGTGCTGTGACAGGATGTCAGACATGATGGTGATTGCCTTTTGGCAGGACCTTAGGGGTAAGATAATCACGCACTGCAGCAAAGCTCATATTTTTTACGTGTGTTGTGCTGAGTTGTCCAGTGATGCCAAGAGTCCAACCATTTTCACCTACTGGGGTTTGGTGGCCATGCAGGCCACCTTACTAATGCTCATTACAAATAGGTTTTGCTTTTAAACAGATTGTAAACATGAAAAGAAACTTGTGAAATGTGGTAGACAGCACTAGAAACTAAGTCCTGAATAGGTTAAAAATACTAGAGAGAATGCTGATGGGAATTCCAGTCTGAACTCTTAATGGTTCCTGAAGAAAAGACTATCAGCAAAGCAGGACATCTGTTAAGGTCAGCAACATCAGATAAATGCAATGGTTATTTCTGTAGGATGGGTCTCTTCCATTAACATGGTACAAACTAATATACTGCTGTAAATGATACCAAATCTCACTATGTAACTAACTGAAAACACCTCCGATCTTTTCATGTGTCAGCTTTATTCCCTTCAATTATTTATACCTATTCATATTTGAAATTTCTTAGATTTTATTATTATTGGCACAGTTACAAAACACTGACACCTTACAGTGATCCTTAAGCAAAACCACTTAGACTGAATCTGGACACTGAGTCACTGCTGACTTGATCTGAATAGAACTTCATTCATTTAAGCTAGAGGACAAACAGTTCCAAGGAGAGGGGCATGGTGTTCATTTCTTTGATTACTTTGACTTTCAGTAACTGCATTAGTGCCATTGCTCAGTGGTGGCCAGGAACTCATTTGAGTGTTCTTGTAAGGAATTTTGCAAACAGTAATTCCAGTAGAACGTTAATTCCTGGGCAATTACCTCTTTTATGGAGAAGCATTTGCAAACGTTTGTGAGGGATCAGACAGAAGATTAGCAAAAAGTGTTTCAGTAATTAATTACAATAAAACAGAAACATCCTTAAGGGTCTATGTAGAAAAAAAATGTAACATACACTGTGTGGACTGCAGTGGACAAAACATTACATTAGTGCCACAACCTACTAAAGCTATTTTACTTCATGCAAGAAAAGATTTAAAGGCAAGGAGGGACAACTACAAATCTCATGGCTTCTCCCTAAAGCTCTGGGAGCATAATTTAGAAACCTCCCTACATTGCTACAGGGTCCTAACTTATGGTGTTTAGACCTAAAGTTCTCTGTCACGGAGCATTTGTTCTGCTTTGATTGAAAATATATAGGTTACTGTTTATGACTATAATTGTGCTATAAACAAGCAGCACAAAACCCAAGATTTACTACAGAAACTGTAATGTCCTACTGCTTATGCAACCTATTAAGATGCCCTATGGACTCAGTGGAAAAGAAGCCGTATGTTGAAGTACCTATTAAAAAAAAAAGAGCATTCATGGTTTGAAAATGTAATTAAAACCAGCTAATGGTCTTACACATGGTTTCTAAATTATTTTTTCCCACAAACCAATCAAGTTAATGCTTGAGAAATTACCTTTTAACAGGTGGTTTTTTCAAATAAATTATTTTTTTTTATGGTTGCCTAATCTACAAGCAAAGGCCAATACTCCAAGGAACATCCTGAAGGCTGGCCAGGAGGGAGGGGACAGGCTCTTTTCACTTGCTCCCTGTGATAGGACAAGGAGCAATGGGTGTAAGTTGCAGCAGAGGAGGTTCCGCCTCAACACAAGGGGGAACTTCTTTGCTGTGAGGGTCACAGAGCACTGGAACAGACTCCCCAGGGAGGTCGTGGAGTCTCCT